>LPNX010304668.1:96689-186618 GCA_001517045.1 Pseudotsuga menziesii | reverse complement strand
TCTCCATAGATGACAGTCTACCCAAGTCAATATTTGTTTACTTTTTTTTTGGGCGGGGTGGGGGGTGAAGAAAATACACTTATATTATACAGAAAATCAAATATGCACTAATGCTGCAATAAGGTTTGAATATGCACTGATAGATACATTTTTGGCATCTTGTACAAGCAAAAAACCTTTAGCTTTGATTTGGGCATTTACCTCATCAGACACCGTCTTTTGAAAAGTAGAGACACTTACAATGAAATTTCCAGAATGAATAAAGAGCTAAGATCCAGATGCAATGCCTATGAAGGCTAGAAATGAGAGAGTTATGATATACAAGTAGCAAAGATGAAATTTTTTAAATTTCTGCTCAACCATTGTCCAACATTGATGAGCAAATTGTCATTGGTGGACCCACTCTTAGAAAGGCTTGGACTTTGTAGGTAAGCCTTGATAAAGCATGACCATGAGGAAACTCTGATCTTGTAAGAGATCTCGTAGTACTGATTTTCATGTTGAAGAGATTAGTGAGACATAGAAAGTTTTAAAGCCATTCAAATTTGTACTATTATTGCAAAGTCTCTAAATTGGTTTCCTGTTTCTTTCTTCAAATTGGAAGCAAGATTATCTATAACGAATTTATCCTCATTTTTCTTTGACTTTGTCTCCAAGTCTTTTAAATCTGTATCTATTATTGGAAAGTCTCTGACTTAATGAGTAGCAAATTAGCAATTTAAGCTTCATGTATCCTTCCTCAAATTGCAAGGAGGATTACCTATAATGTATTTGTCCTCATTTTGCTATGGTTTTGTCTTTAAAATGGAAGAGATACGAGATGGTACAGGAAATACATTTGGTACTTTATTTCATGTTACAACTTTTGGAGAATCCCATGGTGGAGCTGTAGGGTGTGTAATTGATGGATGCCCGCCTCGAATTCCTCTGTCTGAAGTTGATATGCAAGTGGAACTTGACAGGAGGTTTGCTTTTCATCCTTGCAGAAATTTTCTTTTAAAGAAAAGAAAGAGAGTTCATTTTGACATTAGTTTTTGACATCTAGAACAACTTGCTAGCCTGCTAAATATTCCTTCGTGCAATTTTTCTATCAGGACCTGCGTAAATTGCACACAATATGCAAATTCCTTTGGCACTAGTTGACCGATTTTATGCTCCATACATCTCTAAATATACAGTCTAATGATAAGCTGAAGATGCGTTGGTTTTTTCTTATTTTCATGATTAATTTCATACTTGGATTGGTCATTTTATATAGGTATTTTATCTTATCCTATAAAGACCAGTAGGCTGACCAATGATACTAACATTCATTTCATTGTCTGTGAAGGTTTTTGGAGGGAGCAAGGAGTATAGATAACCATTTCCACACAAGTCCATTCGAGAAAAATATTCCTGTATGCCAGGATACTCACAATTCACTGAATCCAGTACAAATGAGATTTAGTAGAATCTGATGTTGCTTAAGTTTCACATAATCAAGGTGAATGCATTTCTAATTATGACACTCGTGACTTTTTCACAGGTTTTGCTAGGTCTCCTTAGTGTGTGGAATGTATCCTTTCTCGGGTATCCGGCTAGGGTAAATCTTTTCAAGATCTTAGTAGAGTGTAATGGACCCAAAGAGGGTTCTTTAATTAACTTAAATAGATATTTATTCTAGCTTGCCAGCATTTTAGGCTATTTTCCTCTCAATCTTGTAGGCTATTTTGCCATACACTCAGGCTCTGGAGAAGTTTGCACCACACATCCAACAGGTAAACTTCTGTCTTGGATGTTTTCTACTGTCTGATTTTGTGCACTTGAGCTTTCATCTTCTGAGATCATCCTCGATATTTTTTGATAATGATATGATTCTATTTTTCTGTATGTTGCAGCTTAGCATGGGGAGTTTCTATTGATGGTATACCTCTCAATTTTGAGGCTGGTGAAATAGATTTTGGAGAACCTGGTACAAATGGCCAGCATAGCTTTTACCAGTTAATTCATCAGGTATAATTATTGCTCTTCTGATGCCAGTGAAATGAGACCATGATTTTAGAACCTGTTCGAATGACTACCATATGTTTTACCATCCAAGTCATTAGGATTAGTTCTTGCAGAAGAAAAGGATGATTCATGCTTATTGGAAAACATAAGAACAATGCCTATTACATGGATATGTTTATCGGTTTCTCAAATATGGCCTAAGCCATTCTATCCTACTATTGGCCAGCTTTATATTCAAGATATAGTTAGTAGTTTTTATGTGCGTTTTGAGTTACAGATAATTTAATATGGCGAATAGTAAGCACTGGTTAGGGATTTCAATTGTAGGTAGGTAGGTATTTAAAAAAAAATAAAAAATCCAATACCGTCACTTAAGCAGGATTATCTGTAACGAATTTATCCTCATTTTTCTTTGACTTTGTCTCCAAGTCTTTTAAATCTGTATCTATTATTGGAAAGTCTCTGACTTAATGAGTAGCAAATTAGAAATTTAAGCTTCCTGTATCCTTCCTCAAATTGCAAGGAGGATTACCTATAATGTATTTGTCCTCATTTTGCTATGGTTTTGTCTTTAAAATGGTAGAGATACGAGCTTAGCACTAGTGAGGGATTTCAATTGTAGGTAGTAGGTATTTTTTTTTTAAATCCAATACCATCGCTTAAGCGACGCCTGTAGGTGTCAGTTTAGGGTATGCAACCATGTGTATGCTGTCATGAATCATTTTAATTTCAATTTACCAATATGGATACAAGGTGTGCAAAATCAATAAACTTGTAGAGGACAACTTGAAGGGGAATGTGTAAATGTATTTGATGAGAGAACTTAATGGGTAATAAATGACAATTTGTAAGTCATTACAGAACACCCATAGTCATTATGATTTTAAAGGAAGAATGCATTCTTCTTCTCTCTTGACCTTATCATCTACAGGAAGAGCATTATCAGAATATAAGGGAAAATACTCTACAAGGTGAGTATGCTACATTTGGATGACGATTCTTTAATTTATAGTTTACTTCTATGGCATCTTGGATGTAAACATATACAGACTGATCCAATAAAAAGTGATGGCTAATTTTTTAATTGTCCTTTCTATGTTTATCCTTTTGGGTATTTAGCTAAGATTTCAAAAGAAGTTACTCAATAATTGTTTCACTATGTTGCAAGAAAGGCTTACTGGGGGCTAATAAGGAGATATTATCATCTGATATTGGCCTTAATAAAAGTAAAAAAACAACATAATTCTTCTACAATACATTGACTACAAGTGATACAAGCACCCATGGTGGCTTCTTAATTCCTTGTCGTGTTGTTGAGAAAGTGTTTTCTCCACTTGTATGTTACTTCTCAATCTTGTTGTAAATTAGGATCCTTCAAATGTCACCATTGTTAACAATGTATCTATTTTTAGTGCCTTTTTAGTGCCAATGCAGAAACCAGAAAACCCAAGACAAACTTCAAACCCTCCAGATGGGTTTCATCGGAAAACAACTTGACCACCATATCAATTGCCCTCTTGATAATAGGCATTATGTAAGGATTATGACCTACTTCCACATGGAATTGGTCTTATGGCATTTGTATTTTTTTTTTAAACAGTTATAGCCATGGATACAGCGACGGCAATTTTTTAAAAAATTTCACAGCCGTGGATACAGCGACGGCTCGGCGTGGATACAACGACGGCTAGCCGTGGATACAATGACGGCTCGGCGTGGATACAGCGACGGCCAGGCGTGGATACAGTGACGGCCAGGCGTGGATACAGAGACGACCAGGCGTGGATATAGCGACGGATTAGTCATCTAACGAAATATAGAACATTGTCGTTGTTGCGACGCAAATTAGGGGTCGTCTCTATTGCCACGGAATTGTTGCCACGGAAAAAAAACACTTAGACGTGGCAATATCCACACTTTTCCATGGATATTGCCACGTTTTGCTGTGGCAAAATTGATCACTTGTACTAGTGTTTGGAATGGATGTTGGATCTGGATCTAGAATCTCATGAGTTTTAGCCTCAATAATAGGATCATGATGGTCGTGATCCTATTTATTTGAATCTGAAGCTTATAGCAAATCATCATCATCAAAAATGGGAGGAAGAGTGGTTATACCTTCTTGCGCTTTGGATGGTGGTGCATCACACAACTAATCTTCTTCAAATTGAACACTCTGGTCAATGAATGATTTCCTAGTTGCAACCTCCATCAATTTGTATGCTTTTCCATCTTGTGCATATCCCAATAGAATGCATTCGCTACTTTGGGCTTGGAATGGCTTCCTCTTGTCAATAGGTATTCTGGCCCAAGATTTGGAACCAAAAACTCTCAAATGAGAGACATTGGTCTTATTCCCATGCAGTGCTTCGAATGGAGTGGCCCCAACCACTAATTTACGAGGCACTCTATTCTGCAAATATGAAGCACAATTTACATCTTTTTCCCAAAGAGAAGGAGGGAGATTCTTCCCATGGAGAATGCATGTTGTCATCTCCTCCAGTGATATGTTCTTCCTCTCAACCACACCATTATGTTATGGTGTGTATGGAACTGAGTGTTCCATTTGAATCCTCTATGATTCACAGTAATATTGGAAGTCTCTTTTGATGTACTCTCCTCCTTTATCAGATCTTATGGACTTGATTTTCTTACTGAAACTATTCTTAACCATAGCTTTAAAAACTTTAAAATCTCAAAAAA
This sequence comes from Pseudotsuga menziesii, assembly GCA_001517045.1. Classification (NCBI taxonomy): domain Eukaryota; kingdom Viridiplantae; phylum Streptophyta; class Pinopsida; order Pinales; family Pinaceae; genus Pseudotsuga; species Pseudotsuga menziesii. The sequence continues at coordinate 181,926 of LPNX010304668.1, read as the reverse complement.
AATTAATTTATGTTTCATAAAGTAGATCCAACAGTACCTAGAACAATCATCAAAGGTGAGGAAATACATGCAACCATTAATGGATTTTGTGGGAATAGATCCATCCACATCACTATGTATGAAATCAAGTATAGAGGTAGATCAATGTTCCTTAACACCTTTATACATCTTCTATGGATGCTTATCCACCAAGCAACCAAAAAATATTCCATTGGAAGTTTGGATGAGAGGTAAACCTTCAACCATTTTATCATTGTGGAGTTGTTGGAGATAATTGAAATTGAGATGTGCAAATCTCTCATGCCAAATATTACTGGTGTTGTTAGAATGAGACAATAAAGTTGTAGGAGGTGAGACAGAAAAAAAATGTGAGAACTCATAAGATTTAGTAGAATGATTTGTAATACCTTTCGCTATGAGCTCTCTAGTAGCTTTTTCTATGATCTCAACTGAATATGAGTCGAATGTAGCTCTCTTGGGGGAGCCTCTATGGAGCATCTGATAAATAGACAACAAATTAGCTGCAAGGGAGGGAACATAGAGAAAAAAATTGAACTCACGATGCTTGGTTTTAACTGAACCTCTTCCTTCTTCTGGAATTTGGGAATCATCTCCCATATGAATGTTAGGCCCTTTTTATATTGTGAGGGTAGAGAAATATTCTTTGGAGGAAACCATGTGGTTGGATGCTCCAGAATCAATCAAATATGTTGTTGACTGAGTAAGGATAGCCTTCAAGACATGGCACCTTTCATCATCTTCTATCATTGGTCCATCATCGAGCTTCTTTGCTCTTTGTGGAAGAGCAATGTTATTCTTCTTGAGAATGGAAGTCAGCCGGTTAACTTGCTTCTTCATGCAAGAGTCTTTTGGATGAAAACCCCTCATACAATAGAGACACATCTTCTTTTCAAAATTCTTCTTCTTCTTAGAGCCCGAAGCTCCTTCAGAAGTCTTATGATTCTATTTAGGCTTCGAATCAACTTTTTTAGGCTCCTTCCCCTTAGATTTCCCTTTATCTTTCGTTTTGGTAGAGTCTGTCACTAGGATAGCTTGATCTTTGGAAGTCTTGATGACTCCCATTTGGATCAACTGCTCTTGCTCCTATATTAAGGACTCAACAAAGGAATCAAGTGTGGGCATCTTCCAATTGGGAATGGAAGCTCTTTCGGAATGGAATATTGAGACAAATACATAATACTCAGATCCTAGTTAGTTGAGTATGTAGAGCACATGTTTCTCATCCTTTCTTTTTATTCCGCATTTTATGCATTGAATTGCAAGGAACTTGAAATTAGTAAATAATTGTTGGATGATCTTGAAATTGCTGGGATGTAAGGCTATCAAATCGTTCTCTAGAATGTGTCCCTGTAGCTCATATTTCTTTCCAAACAAGACTTCAAGCTTCTCCTAAGATTCCTTGGGAGTCCTCAATCCTTCAAGATGAAAGAGGAGATCTCTGGATATGTGAGTACATAGATAACTGAAAGCTTTATCTAAGTGGTTCAGAAACTTTTTTTCTCAGCTGGATGATGGGGCTCGACCTCCCTTCCAAGTATTATCCTAAATTAGCCCTTGTTGCACAAGGACAACCTCATATTTTCCCTCCAATCAACATAATTGAAGGGTGTTAGGATATGAGGTGTGGAGGGTTGAGAATCCATAATTATCCTACTGGAACAGACAATATATTCACACAAGCTACATAGAACCTAGAATTTCACTGCAAAACTAAAAAAATTCAAACTATGTTATAATCAAGCCTTCCCTCTCGACATGAACACTTTCTCAGGGTCCGTTACACCTGCACCGCACTCTAAATAAATTCAGAGGAAGCAAGGCACTCTTTGCAAGAATTCTGTGGAAACTCAGTTTCTTCTAGTGTTCAATGGAGAGTAGACATACTTGAAGCTTGCTTGAGATGGCTTTCATTCCATGTTAGAATTGTTGTGCCATATAGATCATCGGGAAATGAGTGTAATCAGATTCATAATTAATATGTGGTGAAGAGGAATGAATTATACAAACTGAACAAATAAAATCTCACAGGAATCAGAAAGGTATTGCTCAGAGAATTACAGTATTATATTCATTACATAATTAGGTGTTACAATAGTGTTATATAAGGAAGAATTCAAATCATTAGGGATGAATTCAAATCTACCAACTAGATATGACTGTATCTGATTGCATGGCTAACTAAAGATTCCTAAATCACTATCGAAGTCCAAGATGCTAACTCTAGATTTCTTATTCATCCAATCCATCAATTACAATCAATCAAACCAGTCTAACTACAGTGGTAGGTGAGAAGTACGTGAGAAATGGTGCCATCCCACATGCAGCCATGCATAACTAGCACTAAATGATCTGGAGGAGAACTAAATGAATGTAACTGAAGATCAACTAAGATTCACTAGTTACCAACTCCCAACAACTGAAGGAAGTTGGTGCCGGCACTCCCAGTGGCTCGTAAAATGTAGGGATTGGTCTAGGAGATGCCTAAACTAATGCATGCAAGTGCAGTCAATATCTATTAGCCTCTATCAGTGTTCCCCACACTCTAGTGACTGGTACGTGTGGCCCCATTAGGAAAAGTGAACCCAATAATAATCAAAATACTCCTAAGTTAGGAAAATATAATCTAATAGATAGTTCAGAAAAGGGAGGATTATAAATCCTAACAGAACGATGAGGTGTCGGAACTTGCTCCATGACGCCTCCACAAAAGTAAAAACACTTGACCAATAACGAACCCTAAAGCAATCTAGCACACAAAGAGAACACTACTAAGAATATCTAAGCCAGATGCAAACAAACCAAGAGGGAGGATAAATGAGCTCCTGAATGCAGCAGGTATGTGTCGCCTAGGAGAGGCCTAAGACTCCCATACACTACAAGAGGAGGTGCGTAACCAATTATAGTGGCCCTCAGCTTCAACACATAAAGATATTGTGTTGTATGACCCTTACCTTGCCAGGACACTCACATAATAACCTCTACAAGTACCCCCTACGATACCTAGGTAATGAAACTAAGGTCACCCCAATATAACCAATGCTCAGGAGGACAGTCACAGGAGGTATCTACCATATGGGAAGGGCAGCAAATCCTGAATCTTGAAAGAACCAAAGGTACCTCAAAATCCACCAGATATGAATAATATTGTGGAAATATATCTGTCATTTCACAGAGAGTGGCAAGGGGCTATCCCCACCACAAACATGTACGTTTCCTCATGCTTAACTCATGTGTAAGAGGAGCCTCTTGAGAACACTAATTATATCAAGGATTTATCTTCTCACCTAGACAGACACCTAAATGTTTTGTTTTGTAGTCTTGAAAAATTTACTCACGACACCCTATTCTAAGACCCTACAACCTAAGCTTGTTGATGCACCACTATCAAATAAAAAGTGTAATTCATTTTAGATTAAGCGTTCATTTTAAGGCTGTGATTACTCAAAAGAAATGATCATGCAACTAGAAATGTTATGACTTAGCAGTGAAGTAAATACGCACACCTATCAAACAATGCCAAGTGCAATTTGTATTTAATGATGAAAATGGGGTATGCCACTACATGATATGCATAATTTTTGCCTTCAAATGTCAATGAAACTTTTCCTATATGAAAGCCTGATCATTATTCAACTAAGCAAACCTAATGCAAGTACTACTCCATGCAAATGCATCATGCATAAACATGCCAAAAATAAAATATTTTTGTATTTTGTAATAAATGATATGTAAATGTAATAAAAAGACTCTAAAAATCCCATACCCTGCAGCAAGTCTCAAACAAAAGCCAAGAAAGACACTGAGATAAAAAAAAGTATAATGCACTAATACCAAAACAAAAAAGGAGAATAGTGACAAGACCAACATTTAACTAAAAAGTAAAAGAAAAAATGCCTCTGGTCATAACATAAGTAGCAAACAGACACCACAAGAACCCAAGAAGAATAAAAAACACTCAGAACCCACCCAGAATCTCTCAAACATTAAGCACTCACTCAAAAATAGGGGAATACACGACTATTCACAGAAAACCCGCGTGTATACGCAACTGTTAGTACAACATCCTGCGTGTATACATGACTGATACCTCTATGACCCATGTATATCAAGAGGAAGGTGGTAAAAGGTAGGCTAATATCCAAATTACTTCAAAAGGACACCCAAGGGATAACACACTTCTAAACCTAACACAGAAACACAGAGAAACAAAGAGAAAATCAAGCACATCATGCACTCAAACCCCAAATGAAAAACAAGGAACTTCCCCAGTGGATTCACCAATTCTATTATGGAGAATATTTCCTATGGCTTAGGGTGGACCATAACAAACTGAATGACACCAGAAATAAACCCAATTCTATATGCAATAGAGATAAAAGGAACTAGCACTACTGGATGGAAGGCGTACCTTATTCTAGAAGGTGGTAGTCGATCCCTATTGAGATTTTTAACCACGCTTATACCTAGAATTCATCCTCAACAACAACGAACAAGGAAAGCATGATATATGTTAAAGTGTTAGGCCTACTCTAGCATACATAAAACTAATACGTATAAATCAAAATAACTAAATAATCCATGGATAAAGATCATCCATAGATACACACATACAATGGATGAGAAATGGATATTTCTATTGATTATAAATAGAGATACAAGTGACAACCTTTATCGACACCTCATCAAAACGGAGAAACCGAGTCCTCCACCTGGGCCTCCACCACTTCAATCCTCCATCTCAATGGCAAGCTTGGGAATATCATCAATGGGTGCTCACAAGGACAAAGGGATGTAGACTCAAGCATGTATGAATGAGGCATAAATGAACTATAGTTTCCTTACTCTCTTCAATTATCCTCCTCCAATGTATCCAAGGGGCCCAATATATAGCCCTTCAATAGGAAGTATCAGAGCGTTTCCAGACATATGGAAGGCCAAAGGTCAATTTATTCATGACTCAATGAGGAAAACTCCAAAATATTTTATTTTTGGGCACATTTCCTAATGTACGTAGGTCATGGTAGGACAAGATGAATGTACACGCAAGATGTAAGCTTGTAACACACGTATACAAATGAATAGGGATTTTTAAGGTGTTTCTTGGAACATCAAAGTTTCTTTTGAGCAAAGGGGGTCCAAAGAGTCTGCATAGGAACATGGAAGGCCATAAAAGCATGATCTACCAAGTGTGGAAGAGTCATCTATAAAATATTCTCTTGAAATACTCTGCATTCCTTCAATTTCTCTAGCATAGTTACTAATGTACACAATGCTCAAAGTACTCTCCTCTAAGATGCCATGCAAAATAATGGACTAACTTCCATACATAATTCATATTTCTATAATTGGAATCTAGTTTATAAATTCAGATTTATCATACAGGAAAATTAATGGGTTTCAGAACCCCAATATTTTAAAATGAAAATGTCATAAGCTATGCATGCAACTTCCTCCTTATCATAGGTACCTGAAATTTTCATGTAGTATAGTTAGGACCATGAGAATTCCAATTTTAGAAGACTATGCAATGAAACAAAAATATCAAATGAAGAACTTAAGTTCTCAAAATCAGAGATAAAACGTACCTAAATGCTGGTACACTGCACATATTCAACCAATTGCAGTGAGAACACCAAAAACGGAAGAAAAAAAAATAAGTTTGAATCTGCCCTCAACAAATACCAAAATGCCAAAAGAAACACCAACTATTTCAGACAAAGATATAATTTGGTAAACATCTTTCTAGAATACCATACATCTATAGATTATATTTCATCCAATTCCATAAATGACCATACCATGAAATTGATACATTTGTGTCCCTCAAATAAGTGTTTTACTTCCTCATTTGGTACTAATAAACACTGTCAATGGGTATTTAAGAATTTATATCACATTGTTGTGCGTTGAGGATTATGGACTTGTTGAAAAAGGATCTATCCTCACCCAAAGTAGGGAGAAATATGGATGCAAAAATAATTGACCAAACAATGACTATGGTGGGCATCTGGTTTCAGTGACCTATTAATCCCTTGCAAAAGAGATAAATATGGACAATCACACACAAAGAGAAAAATAGTTTTCCAACAAGGAACCCCCAATTCATAACTACCATCAATAGTTTGGGAAACACCCGCTACTATAGAAACCAGACTTACCATAAGCAAAGTGGTTGGAGTGATGAGCATACCGGTCCACTTAAAAACATATAGCCCAAAAAATTTTCCATCTTCATCTGAAGACTTTGATATGATAGTAAATTTTGTGTAAAGCCCTCCTAGAACTTGCAATAACCCTTGAAATATAGCATACAGATGTGTTGGTACACCTCAAATCACATGAAATCATTCATTCCTCCCCCATGAATAAATGTGAACCCCTATCCAACATAAATTTAGAATAGCAGTTGTAAATGGAGTCAATGGTAATCTCAAACTGAATATGGACCATCTCAATGGTAATCTCAAAATAACACTCGCTGCCACTCAAAGCACAAGCAAATACTTTGTTGCAAAGTAAACATTGATAGGTTTGTAAATAATGACATATAAAAAGGAAACAATTATGTTTAAGTGGTAAATGGCTTCACCCAAATTCCATGTAGGGTAATCCATTAGCAACTTCTTTGAAGTCGTTGTGCATTTTAAAAGGAAATTCCTCCACTTGATTTTTAAGATCCAAGTAACGTGCTTTACTAGAGGAAAAAAGGGTTGAATCTGATACAATCACCAGAAAACTTCATGGCTATTTATGACTGAAAGTAATTGCCTATTTCCTCTCCTTGTTTTGAGAGGAAAATATATTCCATCCTTCATAATTCAACAACTAATTGTGAAACATAAGGACTGAAGTGTCTCCTTTAATTAATGAACAAAAGCTATTCTCAATATTGCCTCGTTATGATGCTTTCTCTGACAAATTGACTGCAAAATGAATGAAATGTGTATAGGGATACAATGCAATATTTTATTCATTAATGACATACACATTAATATATTTATACTAGGTAAAATTTCTCATACAGTATTAGATAACTTTATTGATGTCCACGAGTGACCAAATTATGTCAATGGAACTGGACAGTGGATAGTATAACCATCAACAAGACACAATAAAAATGGGGAGTGCCATGGATACTTCTATGTGAAAAAATAAAGACATGTAGAAGTACCAAGTGTCATGCACCACTACAACAAATAATATAATAAATTACAACAATAAAAATGCCAAACCAAATCGGGTGCCATCTCTTCTCAATAATATGACCTATACACATTGAATGTTATGACATTTGCAAAGAAAGTATTTCTAACCGATGCATCAATATATGCATGTCCTATCACACCCCAAACATGTTCAAGTGATGGATGACCACGACGTTGAAAAACACTACTATTGGGTTAGTCCTTGACAGAGATTGGACTACATGGGTGGGTTGAATGGGAGTGGTAGGAAGAGGGGTCTTCAGTCTGAAATCCATGAGACAAATATCCAATCCCTTGATCTTGTTGTCCCACTTATTCCATTATATGAATGAGTAAACTATATATTAATCAACAATCTAGTTTCAAAGCCATTTTGGCATCCGGGCATTCTTTTAATGGATACAAGTTTTCCTATGGTTGGTAGGGTTTTTCATGCTTTGTGATTTCGATGATTGGGTACTTGGGATTTCTGTGATAATATTCAATTTCATGATGCAAACAATACAAATTTTAAAATTTAAAATGCCCAACAAAGAAAACTTTGAGTTTAAATCCAACCTTGTGCAAATATGTCCAAAATTTTTATACTGTAGATTTTGATACAGGTCAAAATCCTCGAGCTATAATTCTCTAGAATCCAAGGCTTCAACTATGTGACATTCTCTGCTCCAACCTCCAAGTTCCAACCATAGGGTTTCTCCTTGCTCTCATAGCTTAGTTTTGCAGTAAAATAATGTCATAAATGAGGTGGTTTTAGTTTTTGAAAGGGATCTTTAGTGTTTTTTACTCTCCTTCAACAATTTACTTTTCATGATCCTTCTTAAGTATGTCTATTTTATTTTCTGTTTTTTGTTTATTTTGTGTGTTGTATTTTCTTATTTTTGTTTATTTCTGGGCCTTTTCTGTTGGCCATTTCTCATGGGATTGAAACCTGCAAGAAATGACCAGTAGAAATGCTGACTATTTCTTAAGAAATGAGTTTCCTGCCCCTAAATGGGAAATATGAACTATTTTTTGATATTTAAGTATTGGGAATTTTTTCTGCCAAAAACAGTCCCTACACATGCTGTGGAAATTGAACCCAAGAGATAGAACAATTACACTCACAAAATTGCTATTCAAACATGCAAAGTTAACACCAAAGGAGACTGAAATTGGAGCATAACACTAATCTGTATTGAGTAAGTGTACAATATCCAACCTTATGAAGTAGTAGGATTTTGTAATATATAATTACATGAGAGATTCGAATGCATAAATATGCCATTTGAAATAGTAAAAAAGCAGGCTTACCAAAACTAGTCAAATCGCCCATATGTGCATAAAGCAGTTTCCAAATCTATGTAGATGCTCATGAATTGGCTAAGTCAAGTGGGAAATATAAAGAGCGATGGAAAGACAGCTCATACATGCTTTTATTTGGATAAAAGGAGGGAGGAGGATGTGGGAAAAAAAAGGCAATTACAACTAGTCTAGCTTTTCCTTTGCCTTAAATAAACAATAAAACAAGGCAACTTTACAGAAAAAGAAGATATGCGCTTTGGAGAATCTGGAATAAATAAGACATGCTAAAATGGGTTTCTAGAATGTTTCGCAAGTGCTCCATGACTCAGTTTTAGCATGTGTTGACTTCTAGGACATGTAGAAGGCAACTAGCATAGAGTGGAATCTAGGAAACTAGGTAATGAGACAAAACTGATTAAATTAATGTCTAAGGTAGGTAAATATGGGTTGATTATTCTAACACACCCCCTTAAGCCTTAATTTATGAGTAAATATCAGAAAAATATAGGGCCTAACAACAAGGCTTAGTCACCCTTTACATACTGCTTGTCCATACAACTAAGGAAAGAGGCAAAAACCTAGTGGGAAAATCCTCCCTTAAACATGGACAGGAAAACAAAATTTGGAAATCTTGTCATCAATCATGCTTCACAGCATGATAAAAAATCCCCAACAATGATTTGAGATTGCTGAATGTCTTCTCACAAAAAACTTTGGTGAAGATGTCTGCTACTTGTTCTGAAGATGCACAAAAGAGTAGATGAATGGTACCATCATGCACAAGCTTTCTGATGTAGTGCATATGGATCTCAATGTGCTTTGTTCGCTATCTCTGAACTGGATCATTGCAGATTCAAATGGTGCTATGATTATCATAGTAGATAATAGTTGAAAACTCTGATTCGAAGCCACATTCTCCAAGTATTCCCTGCAACCATAAACATTAAGTTGTTGCATTTACAACTCCTCTATACTCTGCTTCTATAGATGAGAGTGCTATGGAACTCTGCTTCTTGCTTGACCAGCTGATTGGTCCTTCTACAAGCATGAACACATATCCTGATGTAGACTTTCGATCTGTGTTGTCACCTACCCAATTACTATTTGTAAACCCAATCAAACCAAGATCAGATTTTGCTTTGTAGAAGATCCCATGAGTTCTTGTTCCTTGAACAAAGTTTAGGATCCTTTTGGCTGCTCTATAGTGGATCTCATGAGGCTGATCCATGTATCTCGAAGCCACACTAAATGCATAATATATATCAAGTCGAGTGTGTGTAAGATAAATCAAACACCCAATCAACTCCCTATACAATGTATTATTTACCATAGGAGAAGAACCTGCTTCTTCAAGCTTAACTCCTGAAAGGAAGGGAGTCTTGCTTTGCTTGCAATACTTCATGTTGAACTTGTTCAGAAAATATAAGGCATACTTGGACTGATGTAATTTGATTCCATGTTGGGATTTAGTAGTTTCAAGACCCAATAATTGGCTCAACAATCCCAAATCTGTCATAGAAAATGCATGGTTCATTACTTCCTTCAAGGAGGAAATATCTTTCTTTGAAATTCCTGTAATTAGAAGGTCATCCACATACAAGACAAAAATCATAAAATAACCATGAATCAGCTTCAAATAGACATTAGGATCAGACTTGCATCGAACAAAAATCAGTGATAGAAAAAATCCATCAATCTTGGCATACCAAGCCCTAGGGGCTTGCTTGAGCCCATATAATGATTTCTTTAACCTGCACACTAAATATGGATTAGAAACAAACCCTTCAGGTTGATGCATGTAAATATTCTTAGTGATATCTCCATTTAGGAAAGCACACTTCACATCCATGTGATGTACCTCCCACTGCTTCGAAGCTGCAATGGCTAAAGCTATCCTTATGGAGTCCATCTTTGCCATTGGTGCAAAGGTTTCATTGTAGTAAATACCATGTACTTGTGAGTAGCCCTTTGCTACCAATATTTCCTTATATTTTAAATTTGAACCATCAGCAGCAAAATTAGTCTTGAAAACCCACTTACATTGAACTAGCTACCTCCCTGGGGGAAAATCAACCAGTTCCCAAGTGTTGTTCTTCTGGAGCGAGCTGAATTCTTCTTTCATGGTTGTTTTCCATATTGGATCATGTGTTGCATCTTCATATGTCTGTGGATCTGATTCAACCATCAGATAGCACTTCTCAGCAAATAGAGGATCTTTCACACAAAGGGCACTCTCAAATTGAGAGCTAGTCCTCCTAGTGTCATTAGGATTTCCAGCTAGTTCCCCAGCTGCATGAATGGTGTTTGCTGCCCATTTTGGTCTTTTAGGACTATTAGGATCTACAATCAAATCATCATTATCAGACATATCAGAATCATCAAACTCATTAGTATCTTCACTTACAATCAATGGATCTGGTGATGAAGAAGACTCTCCAACTTCAACTGCTACTAAAGGCTCTTCTTAGAATTGAACACTTATTTCAATGAAATCTTTGTTAGTGCTCAAGTTGATCAGCTTGTACCCTTTTGAATCTTCAAAATACCCAACAAATAGGCACTCTTGGCTTTGGGGCTACAAAGCCTTCCTCTTTTCTGTTGGAATTCTAGCCCAAGCCTTTGAGCCAAAAATCCTGAAATGGGTCACATCTGGCTTATGCCCACTCCAAGATTTGAAAGGAGTCATATCATCAAGATGATTATGAGGCACCCTATTCTGGATGTAGGATGCATAGTTTATATCCTTGGCCCAAAACTTTGGTGGCAAATTCTTAGCCTCCATCATGCAGGTTGCCATCTCCTTCAGTGACCTGTTCTTTCTCTCAGCAACACCATTTTGTTGTGGAGTGTAAGGGATCGAATGTTGCATCTGAATACCCGCATATTTACAATACTTAATGAACTCAGGCTTGACATACTCACCACCATTGTCAGATCTAAGGATCTTGAGTTTCCTCCCAGACTGGTTTTCAACCAAGGCTTTAAAGACTTTGAAGAGGTCAAAAAGTTTAGACTTATGCTTTAGGAAGTGAACCCAACAATAACTGGAAAAGTCATCTATGAAGGTGAGTGCATATTTGGATTGAATCATGGACATATGAGGAAATGAACCAGCAATTTCACTATGGATGAAATCAAGAGGTGCAGAGGTTCTCTCATGACTAGCTCTCTCATACTTGTGCTCTGGGTGTTTTCCTAGGATACAACCTTGACAGACTCCCTTAGAAAACTTGATTTTTGTAACCCTATGACCATATATTTTTCCCTCAAATCAGAAAGATACTTGTCATTAATATGGCCAAATATTTCATGCCAAAGCTTTCTTTCCTCATTAGCATGAATCAAAAGAGCAGAGGGGTTTGAGTAGGGTAGAAAATGGGAAAACATGTATACCTTTGAAGTGTGATCAACAACACCTTTTGCTATGACTTTACCATTCGAAATCTCAGTGATTTCAACATCATAAAGGGAGAATATGACCTTCTTTGGAGACCCAATGTGAGTCATCTGATACACTGACAAGAGATTAGAGGCAAGACTTGGAACATACAACACATTATTGAACTTACCATGGTCAATATCAATCCTTCCCTTCCCCAAACTGTCAGTGAGAGAGTCATCTCCCAAAACTATTGGTGGACCTTTCGACATGTCAAGAGAGGAGAATGCCTCTTTTGTCGAAACCATATGTCTAGAAGCTCCAAAGTCTATGATGAAGCTAGGTGAGCTTGATGTGCTAGAAACCAAGGCATGTACTCTCTCTCTATCCTCTGAATTTGATCCTCCTTCCCTCTTCTTTGAGCAATCAGGAAGGGAGATATTATTCTTCTCCAGGAGTTGGGTAAACATGTCAATTTGCTTCTTCATACAAGAGCTGTCACATGCCCCAATTTGCAAAAAATAATTTTATAATATTTGAGGAACATTGTGTTAAATTTTATGCTAAGTTGTAATTGATGACCCAGTGGGGTCAAGAATATTTAATGTAAATTTAGAATATTTTATTTATAAATAAATAAATGAGGGGACAACAGCCTAGGGAAGCTATTAAAAGAGTGTTTACTAGTTAATTGGTGGAGGAGACTGGGTGGAGAGCAAACTGACAAATGGCAGCATTCTCAAACCACTTCCAACAGTTGCAGGTGGTAACTTCCCTATATTTTTGGTCATGATTCCCCAAGAAAGTGGAACCAGAGCAAGTGGCTCATTTAATGAAAACTAACCCAGAAGACCTAGGCATCTCTATAAAATTTCCCATTGAAGAGAGTTGAGGCTGCTAATTCTAGAGAAGTGATCATTCAGGGTGAATGAATTTACTCAAGAGAATTTCAATGGAGGGGAATCTGGAGTGTGTTTGAGGGGATAAGTGTTAAGATTGATCTAGTTGCATCTTCTAAGCTGAAGATCATACTGCTGAGAGCATATTTTTATCACTGAGGTAATTGGACCAGTCAGGTGACAGAGGTCTTACAGTTGCATTCTCCACCCAGTTCTCAGCCAAGAAGAATAGGAACAATCTTGAGGGTCATGAGGAAGCGTTGTTTGAGTGCTCTCCAAGAGTTTGGTTGGGAGGAACAACCTCTTTAAGTTGTTGTCGTCTTGTCCTCAACAGGTTCTATTTTCTTTATTTGTCTTCAGTTAAATACTTCTTAGTTTATCTACTACAGGCATGTTAGTGTTTAGGGTTTATGAATGAAAGGTAACTATGTAATGTTAGGTTCAGTAAAATTATAGATTATAGTAGAAATGGAAATGATTATGTAAATAGTGAAACATATAGAATTAAAATTTCCAAGCTATGTTTTTCCTCACCTGAACTCAGGTCGTAGTCTAGCACAGTTGGATTTCTTAGGTAAATGAAATGATTCTTTTGTTGGAATGTAAAAAGTAGATAGATTTTATGTCAATGTTTATGAATTTCACTAAATAGCAGTGCTATGTATTGTCTGCACTTATTTATTTCAGCCAACTAAATAGAAACATAGGTTTAAAATCAATTAGTAAATATTATTATTATTTCTAGTATTAGTATACTGATAAAAATAAGATAGTATAGTTAACAGAAGTAAAGTAAGCAACTAATATTTAAGAAAACATGTAAAAAGGAAATAATAAAACAGTTTATAAATATTAACTTTACAGACCAGAGTGTGTCTTATCCAGGACCCAAGGATTCTTTTATAATCCTTTTATTTTACAAAAATTACTGAGAGTCAACATTACCCTAGTTTCAAGTATGCTGTACTAAACCCTAAGTATTTATTAACTAAGATTTAGAAGAAAAACTGTTTAGGATTTCTTATTTACTTACAGACTTAGCATCATACTTATAACTGTAAGTCATATAATCTTTCCTTATCCTATTTTGAAAATAGAGTTATTAATGTTGTAAATATAAACAAGGTTTTATTTTAAACTATAGGGTTAAACAACATGTTCAAAGCAAATTCCTAGAATTTAAATTATTATTTCACAACAGTGATTTAAAATAATTATAATTACAGAGTACTAATAAATACAATACATATGTAAATCCTGAGCAAAATAAACCAGTAATTATTAACCATTTGCAATATAAATCCTTAGTCAAAGGTAGGCTTATAGCCTGTAGAATCAATGGGTAGAAACCCAAACCTACTAAATAAACCAAATATACATAAGTCTTTTATATTAACTGTAAATAAAATACATTACTGATAGGATAAGTAAAACCCAGTTCATAGTCTTCATTTTCTTGAAGTTCAAAGGTAAAAGAAAAATTGAAGCAAATGAGACAGAGGTCACTTAACATCTCTGAGCACAGAGGAGGATCTTTATAATCTTAAACAACATCATTACATCATTAAGTTGTAAGGCTGAAACTGCTTAACCAAAACCACTTATACATCACGGCTTCAAGAGCCTGTGTTACCCAGCGAAGTATTGCAAGGGTTTTTAAATAAACATGGGTAATAATCAACAAAATAAATATCTTAACCAACAAAGAATCTGAAGCCATGTTTCCAACCACAAGAACCTTTATCCAACAACCCAAAATACAAGCAGGGAGAACCCATGATGAGACCAGGGCTTACCAGTTGGAAGCCCACGAAGTATCAAATGTACAAGCTTGCATTCCACACACAGCCTGGAGCTGTCTGCGGGAGCCTGCAAGATTATAATCCAAACAATATTTTAAAACTATGAGTCATAAATTATTAAAACCATAACTTAGTAAATAATTTGACAAAAGGAATTTCAGGCAAGGTAAAAGTGAATACCTGTGAACAAGAAGAAAGTGGAGTTGAGAAGAAACAGTCACCCAGCTCGAATGCACTAAACCAAGGAAACCCTTAATCCAACTCTGTGACAAAGACAACAAAGAGACAGTCTCAAGCTCCACGATGCCAAGGCAAAGAACGAACAGATACAAGGGTAAAACCAGTTACAGGCTTCGAGCCATGTGAAGAAGCCTAAAATCATTCACACTGTGTTTCCCTTAACTCACAAAAGAAACCAAAACACAAACCACGATACCATAAACCACTTTGCACAGTAATGCAGGCTACAACCACAAATTTTAAGGAAGTTGCAAGCCTCCCATGGCCGCAAGGACTCACAGTGCAGCCTATAGGAGGATAAACCCTCAGAGAAAAATGCAAAGGAGTAGGTTTTCATTCGTCTTAAGTCAACCAATGCATGGAGGAGGCTTGTCCATGTGCCCTTCCAAAAATTTAACCAAGTGTGGGTCGAGTTTTATTGTCAACGCTGCACATTCAATTATAAAACATATCATTGCCAATAATACAAATCATGCTATCGACCATATTATAATATTTCATATGATTGCTCATCATGTCAACTTTGCCATCGATAATATTATACCATGCCTTGGAATTAGTATATTATAGGAGCAAATCTTATAATGTATTTTGCCATTTAGTTTTGATTACATATAGTAGTTGATAGGTAGCTACAACTACCTTAGGTTATAAGTTAAGACGATGGGTATAGCTTTATATTGTTAAATCATAAGTCAACATAGTTTTGTAATATTGCAAATAACACTTGTATCATGGTTATAATCTAGAGATTAAGAATATAGCTTGTCTACTAGCTGTGTAAGAAGATAATTGTATTTGCAACAAATCAAACAAGTTTGGTATTGTTTCATGGCTAGTAAAGGAAAAATAGAGTGTTGATATAATGTTATTATGATTTATTTTATAAACTGGAAAAGCCTTTAACTTCTCCACATAAAAACTCAATGCTGATAAATGAAGGAGTATTCAAGGAGATTGAAGACGAACCTTATTGCAAGATTTTCTCATACAAAAACTAATAACTCATTGTAAACTATACCAACGAAAAACAGAAGGTTATGTTCATAATTAAAGAGAAGTACACTTGAGTTATAAAAATAAAATAGTAGTAAGATCATGAAACAGTCAGAGTAATGATACACCAACATCATGAGCTCTATGCTCACTATGGAAATCTATAATTGACTAGGTAGTATAATTTATAAAAGATAATTATCTTACGATAGAAATAAACCTTGGAAGAAGTCATTCTTGTAAATAGCATTAATTATGTTAAGGATAAAAGTCATTATGGCTTAAATATAAATACTGTCATAGATCCAAAACAACGAAAGGAATTTACTTTACCTCATCGAAGACTTGCAACTTAATAATCAATTTATATACTAGCATCATTAACATGCTAAAGAAGTACTTCTCGACATAATTTAAAATAATCTCCTACTTGATCATACGCTTACCTGCTGAACCTGTAAGAACCAGCAGTCCATTTGAGTTAGCAGAATGCTAAGTAAGCCCCGATTTCAAACATGGTTTCTCACCTACTTGACAAAAGTAAATCATCAGTACAGCTAATAGAATTAAATGCAAGTCCCCTTTCTATAACTTATAAAAATTAAAGTTGTATTATTTTTTATGTATTTCAAACTAATCCTCAAAATTTCTTAAACTGTTTCATTTTCTGCTAACCGCTAGCAGTTACTAAACTGCGATTTAAGACATTTTATGTCACTTTAAAAATTTTAAATTTTTATGAAATTTTGGGTCATTACAAGAGCTCTCAGGATGATAGCCCTTACTGCAGTATGTACACTTGCTCATTTATCCTTTGTTCTTCTTCTTCTGGGAGTTCTTCTTGGAACCTTGGGGCTCCTCTTGAGACTTAGACTTGTCTCTCTTTTGCTCAGGTGGATTTTTAGCTTTTTGTTTTCTTTTTGAATCCAGCCTTGAATCTCCAACAACCAAAGCTTGGTCTTCGAAAGGTTTGATAGTGCCCATCATGACCAAATTATCTTGTTCTTGTGTGAGGGATTCCATGAACTCTGCAAGCTTAGGCATATTCTAGGCTCGAGCTGCCAACTTGGTAGCATGGAAGGTCGAAACAAGCACTGAATAGTCAGGGCCAATCTTAGAGAGTATGGCCAAAACTATTTTCTCTTTCTTCTTTTCTATCCCACACTGTTTCAACTGCAAAACAAGGGCCTTAAAATTGGAAAAGTAGAGTTGCAATGATTCAAAGCTACTGGGACTCAAGGAGATCAGCTCATTATCGATTTGATGTCCTCTCATATCATCTATATTTCCAAAAATATCTACAATATTCTCCAACACTTCATTAGGTGATGTCAATCCATCAATATGGAAGAGGAGGTCTCTTGAAATGCTCAGACACAAAAGACCATAGGCTTCATCCCTCTTGTTTTTCCATTTCATTTTCTCTGTAGCTGCATTGGGATCTGCCTCAGTTTCCATAGTCACCCTGTAGAGACCTTTCGCTCTCAACAATATCTCCATCTCAGCTTTCCACTCAAACAAATTGAATAGAGTCAAGATGATCTCCTGAGATTGGTCCATAGCTTAGAAACTGTGCCCTTCAGTCAAAAGAATATGCTCCTAGCCAAGATGTCAAACCTACAATAGCAATATGAAAGGAGAGAAATCTATCTACAAAGGATTTGATACCATGTGGAAATTGAACCCAAGAGATAGAACAATTACACTCACAAAATTTCTAATCAAACATACAAAATTAACACCAAAGGAGACTGGAATTGGAGCATAACACTAATCTGTATTGAGTAAGCGTACAATAGCCAACCTTATGAAGTAATAGGCTGCTGTAATATATAATTACATGAGATATTCAAATGCATAAATATGCGATTCGAAATAGTAAAAAAGCAGGCTTACCAAAACTAGTCAAATCCCCCATATGTGCATAAAGCAGTTTCCAAATCTAGGTAGATGCTCACAAATTGTCTAAGTAAAGTGAGAAAGCTAAATAGGGATGGAAAGAAAACCCATACATCATTTTTTTTTTGGATAAAAGGAGGGAGGATGATGTGGGAAAAAAACAAGGCAGTTACAACTAGTCTAGCTTTTCCTTTGCCTTAAATCAGAAATAAAACAAGGAAGCTTTACAGAAAAAGAAGACATGCACTTTGAAGAATATGGAATAAAAAAGACATGCTAAAATGGGTTTCTAGGATGTTTCCCAAGTGTTCCATGACTCAGTTTTAGCATGTGTTGACTTCTAGGACATGTAGAAGGCAACTAGCATAGAGTGTCGGAATCTAGGAAACTAGGTAATAAGACAAAAATGATTAAATTAATGTCTAAGGTAGGTAACTATGGGTTGATTATTATAACACATGCAGTTGATGGTAACATAGAATAGAAGGGTCTATGACACATGTTAACACTCTGTTAAATTTTGGTCATAGGAGATACTCGCGTACTTCAGCCTCGCCGATAAGTGTTGAGACGGTAGCGTAGTATTCACAGAAGGGGTTGAAGGCAGACACAAGATAGCACCCAGCCTTTGAAATAAGCTTCAGTGATGAATTTCAAAAATTGCAAAACGGTCTGTGGATCCGAGAAGCAGGGCTAAGAAGAAAATGTTTGTCAAAACCCCAAATTTTTCGAAAAATTTAAGATTTTTAAAAGCATATAATTTTCATAAATGCAGTAAACTAATTATTTAATTAGTTATATGTTACTGAATTCATTATCTGAGTTATCTATTTGATCATGTTTATTTGATAGAACAGTTCTTTTCAGTTTACTGACTTGTTTTCTTCTTGCGATCACAAGGTGGAACTGTCATGAAAATCTGGGCTTACTTAGCTTTGGAGCTAACACAGAAGTTTTCCTTCTCTTACAGATTTACAGGTAAGAGGTTCGGGTGCTGCTTATCCAAATTCTAAAGTATTCAGAATAAATTCGTTGCACAATGTTTAATTCAGTAGAAGAATATACATGCTAGTCAGTTTCCAAAGCTTATCGAGGTAAAGCATTAAACTGTTCTTCTTTTTAAGATGTTATGGAAAGAGATTTGATTCTACTAGTATTGATGACAGTTGTTTCCCTTCTTGAAGGCGTGATTTAATATTCTTACTGAGTACTAAACTCTTTGATATTTATACTAATCGTCGAGTTTAAAAATGCTTAAAATATTTCTTTACAAACATAGCAAGTATGGCGGCATTATACAATCAATGGTCTAGTTTAAATTGTACAGAAATTACTAAATTCACGCCCTGCTTGATTTGGCTACTGCACAGTGTAAGAAAATTATAAAGAGTTTATGTACCAAACTCCCACTTCATTACTTCAAAGTTTAGGGGATTATAACTTTATTGCATACTACAATCAATTAATTTATACTAATGTTGGAGGGTTAAATTCCTCTATACTATAATCGCTTGGAAAAATAACATCCAGCTGTGATTAGTAAATATCATTATCAATTTCAAGGTTAAACCCTAAAACTTTTAGAGTCTTATCATGCTTATATGCCAACCCTGCTAGTTCAATAATAGACCATTCAAAGATAAAGAGAATAATTCTAGCAAGAAGATATTCATCATAGAATGATTACGTGAAATCCTTTTATCACATAACAAAAAGTCTAACTTTGAACAAGGTTAATGTTGGATTAGTGAATAAGTACCAAGTTTATAAAACAAGAAGGGTCATAGGATAGACCTTCCCCACAACGAGTTTATGGTTTATCCTTTATTCTAAGTTCTATAACCATTTACTATGATGTCCCCTTTATCTTTTTACATGCATAATATACTAAGTTAAATATTAATTCTACCTTCGCTTAAGTTATATTTACTTGGTTGAAAGAATATTTGCTTGTGAGTATGTTCTCACTAAGAGAATAAACATCATTATTCTCTTTTTATAATATACTTTACAAGACTTTATTTTTATTGTGATTATATACGTTGATGGATAACGTTGCATAGCATAGAAAATAAAAAGGTTATACAAAGGGCTACACCAATGTACACCATGTTAAACTTCACTTACGTTTTATAATTGCCATACTTTGTAAAGTAAAGGGTCGTAAACCCCACATGACCTTGATGATTGTTATGAATAAAATGTTTTAATAATAACAAATCCTACGTTTCCCATGCAGCGTAGGTGATGGTTTGACATTGTGACAAGGTTATAGTTGCTCCTTTGATTATCAATGATTGGAATAATACTTGATGAAGGGCTCATCGGGAACTATACACTCCTACCCACTGCATGCAAATATTTATTAGACTATCGTGGCAGCGTCTCGACCCTATATTGCACAGTTAAAAACATAGTGTTGAACCCTCGCTTGTCATTCTTTCCGTCGCCTTCGAGCCCTCTGTCATTCTGCTGCGAAGCTCTCATCTCCTCTGTCACCTGTGTCTTGCTGCTGCTGTCTTGCTGCTTGTTCCACCCTCATTAGCTTGTCCCGAATGTTCAACAAAGAAGTGCTGTTACCCAACTGTTTTCTGCTTGAGTATAAGCCCGTGGTTTTTCCTTTAGGGTTTCGCTGTCGTTGGTAGCTCGAACCGAACCCTTTGACTATGAACAGTCCCTTTCTTCTTTATTTTGGCACTGAGAGTGTGGTTCTTCGTCTCAGAGTGTTGTAGCTTCGGTTTTTGCAGTGTACCGAGTTTTTGTTTTGGGTTGGGTAACATTACGACTCTAGGGTTTTGTATCTTATCGGCCGGTGACCAAAACTCCTTGTTGTCTTTAGTTGATGCTGAGTATTGACACCGTCCTCTTTGTAGCCGATGAAAGGATTCATTCTCCCCGTGCTGGTGGTTACTTTGTTGCTCATAGGTGGTCGCGCATCAATAAGATTTTAGGTAAGAGTTACTTATTTAGACTTGTTACTGTGCAGTCAAATATTTCAATACACAATTGTCTCTTTTAAAACAAAAGAAATAACATTATCGTTTTCTTGTTAATTTGCAGGTATCGGCCCTCCTCTCTGTGTGGATTGTTGCGAGGTTTTGGCGAATTGATGGTCACGGTAAGCCCTGGGCTTTCCATGGCCGTTCTACCTTGTCCATACCTCTGTGGGGTGTTATGGGTTGGTCTCCGCGGCCTGAAATACCCTTATGGGTTTTGGTTATTCTGGTTATTTAGTTTACTATTTTTTAATGGGTGCTAAACCCTTGCTTAGGGTTCTCCGGCTTCGGCCGTGAGTGAAAAGTTGATTTTTATGATGATTACTGTGTATGTGTACAAGTAAATGATAAAAGGCTGTAAAACGCCTCGCTCTGTAAATTTTGTTGAAGCTGTGAGCTCAATACTGTATTTGACTCCTTCAGTTGTGATCTTGGGTGTATATTTTGGAGTAATAGGGTTCACCCTAACTCAACGATATTAATAATATTTACAGCTTCTTAAACATATCTGGTGATTACAATGTAGTACTTAATTTTTTGAGTTATTACTGATATGTATAATAGTTAGTTAGGATCGATGAAGCGAGCATAGTTATAATCTGTTTGTTTAAATTTTAATGCTGATAGGGTTTAACCCTAACTTGAAAATTACATAATAAGTATTTTAATGTTTCTTTTAAAGAAAAAGAACAACTTTTACTTTACTTGTGCTCCTGTATTTTGCTGGATTAATACTTATACTAAATATTGTTTGATTAAGCTCATTAATTCGAGCATACTGCTACTTCAATGCTTTTCTTTCTTATGTGTTAATACAACTGAGTTTTTATCCTGTAATATTATTAAATTTACAATTGCTAGATTTTCTGTACCTGGTCTTTATATTAGTTTGTTTTATAAAAACGGTAAATGCTATTATATAAATTTATCCTTTGAAATATAAGAAAACTATGTTTTTACTGTGGTATTTATGTATCTGTTAAATACAGCATGTGATTATAGAACTTATAATTTGTTTACTATTCAATATAAAGGATTTAGTTCATTACTTTATTTATTTAGTAACACTATTCCTTTAATTATATATATTAACTCGATATTTAGTTAATAGCAGGTGTATGATAAGAGAGTATTTTACCGTTATATTTTATGCTTCTGTACTAAATATACCTTTAAAGAAATCCTATCAGAATTTTGTATTATCTATTGTTGTTATATATATAGTAGATATACTAACCTAAACTGGAAGAAATAAACTATAAAATTAAAAGCATAAGTATTTAGTCTAATCCTACTTTAATGTAGTTGTTATATTCTCCTCTTTGTTTTAAAATAATTAACAAGAGTTCTGAAAGAAAATACTGTATATAAAGAATAATTTTATCTACTAAAGCATAATACTATTAGTAAATGGTGTAGCTTCTTTCTCTGTTTCTAATAAGCTGACAGTCTCAGTCCAGGTTTAACACTACTCCTGGTACAAAAGATATTTCTTTTGATTAACAAAATAAAATAAAATAACTATAATTCCATTAACATTCTATTATGTATTTTCATCATACTATCTTTGTTTATAATTTCACCCCTGTGCTGGAGTACAGTCTGGATCATTCCAGATGAGGAAAAACACAGGTGGGGTTTTATTTCTCATAAAAATGATTCTATTATTAACAAACTAAGAACAACTTCATTACTAAACCATCTAAATATTTACATCATAAGCTACAAACATAACATTCAATCATACACAGATAATAAAACAAAGATTACTAGATGGAAGAACCTGTTCTTGAGCTTGGACGACAACAGCAATGGGAGGCCGTTCCTCCCTACCAACTCTTGGAGAGCGCTCAAACAGCGACTCCTCAGGACCCTCGAGCTTGCTCTGGTCTCCCTGGCTGGAACTAGGTGCAGCAATAATCAAGTACCAGTCTTCAGACTCAATACAACCCTGAACTTATCAGTAAGTTCTCTCAGCTAGCAAGCTGTATCAAACCAAGTTACTGCAGATTATCTCTCCAAACAGCTTCCTTATAGTTTTTCCATTTTCCCCAATGACTTCCTTGAAGAGCATTCCCCTGAATGATTCTTCTCCTGGAAAATATCTGAGCAACCTCAGCTCTATTCACTGGGTACTTTTAAAAGATTGCCTAGGTCTTTTGGGTTAGTTGTCATTTATTGAGCCACCTGCTCTGATCCCACTTTCTTGGGGGATCATGACTTCAAATGTAGGGAATTTTCCACCTGCAACATAGGAAGTTTTTGAGGATGCTGCCACTTGTCTTTTTCCCTCCACCTAGTTCCTTCCACCAGTTTGACCAGTAACACTCTTATTAACAGCTCTCCCATGCTGTTGTCTCCACTTTTTATTTATTAATAATAAAATATTCAGAATTACATTCCACTTCTTTTGACTCTGCTGAGTCATCAGTTCCTACTTAGCATTATTTTTAACATATTGTCTTAGGAAATCAAATTAAACAATTAACATTATTTTACAAAATTGGGGTATGTGACAATGTTGGGCGCACTGAAGGCCCTAAAGGTAGATCATGATCGAAGGCTGAGGTTGATAAGATGGCAAATCAACCGCGTCAAACCATTTTGCGTAGCGAACATGCTCGACCAAAACCATTTTTTTCAGATTGCGAAGTAGTTTAAAAGACAGATGCATCTGACGGTCGAGAATGGGACCCAAGAATATCTGCGGTTGAAAGCGATTTCGCATCCCAAATTAGCAAGGACAAAAGCAGCAATTTCAGATTGTGAAAAGTGGTACACACCGTTTTGATTAATGATGCATATGAGAACAGAGGGAGATCGACGATTATAGTTCATTTCGCAATCTGGAGTAACACGGGGGGAAATAGAACCTCACTTCGAAAAGAATGGTGGGGTCCGCTCAAATCAACGGTTGTGAAGGAATCCGGTCTTGATCGACAGTTGAGATGCACGTGCGTGAAGTAAGGAAAAGCATGGCATAAAGAGCCCCACATATCTGTGGTTTAGATCGCGAAGAGTAAAATCTACGGTGCAAACTGCCTGGGAAATGCGCGAAGGTTATGCTGTGTGAAAAGCTATAAAGAGGTCCACACAAAGTTGCAAAGATTTGTCTTTTCTGAAACCTCAAAGCCTTTGAATATCCAACCACATCCAGAGCGCCAGCCCAGACCAGCCAGGAGATCGTGCTACAGAACAAGGTAGGCCCTTAATACCCTCTCAGTGCTTTTTTCAAGATGGACAGAATAGAAGTGGTAGGGGTGAGAGACGATGTCGAACCTGATACCACATGTCGAAGGGGAGAAGAAAGTCTGGTGGACAAGAATGCTGAGATTTTTGATACCATCCTGGTAGGAGAGGCCATTGAAACCACCAGGGAGAATTTGGAAGATCTTAATAACTGAGGGGGACATATCTGTGGTGTTTTTAAATATTTCTTTCATTTCTTTTCTGTTGGCAAAACCCCCCATTGCCATGAATTTGTCAAATGGTGTGCAGAAAATTTCTCTGCCACCGAAGGTGTCATCATGAATAAATCAAAGTCTAAAATCCTTTGCTCAGTACAAGCTTCCGTCATCTGCAAGACCCTGGATATCCTTGACAAATTCGTCCATATATCCCAAGACTACCAGGAAGAGAGTATTATACATTGTTCCAGGGAGTCTACAGTCGAAAGTAGGGAAGCCTTCCTGAAGGCCTGTTTTAAACCCGATAGTAAACCCATCGACCTATCTTACCCCGTTGACCTCAACCAATTCAATGAAGAAAACCAGTGGTGTATATCCCTGGCTAGTCAATTCCTAGGTCTAGATACCGACACTTATGTCACTGAGTCATTATTAAGTCTTTTGTTCATCCTGAGTACTTGTCCAGCTGAAACTGAATTGCATGAAAAATCCGGTCAATCATGCTACATTAAATTTAATGAGTTCTTGTCCAGGAACACCCGTTCTCAGTTAGCGAATTTCCACGTCACCAGTCCTTTTTGCTGAGAATATTTATAGCTTGTAATGAGGAAGACCTGCAAGTACTGGAATTGGAAATCATTGCTGATATGGCCGTTGATTAATGCAAATTCATGAATAAATTGATGGCCGAAATATACGAACTCTTCTTCCAAGAAAGGTTGCCTAGGGTGTTTCCTAAGATGAGGCAAATCCCATAACAGTGAAATAGCAAGAGGATAGGGGACCGGTTCCTCATAGAATTGGGAACGACCATAAGGTTGTATGGCTTCGTGCATCCACCCTACATTCTACCTGCTTTCCTAACTGCCAGGGTTTTTTCCCTAGAATTGATCCGGCAAAAGCTCATTGTTGAAGAAGAGCACTTCTTGAACTTCAAGAAAAGTTCAAATTTGATTTTCCCATGGGAAGTAAGACCATACACGGTCAGAAACAGGGCTACTTTACCCCTTGTTACCAATTTGCTTAGAGGCATGGAGTTTTCCCTAGGACAAGTGGTAAATTATGACCCCCACCAGATAATTTCCAAAAGGAGAAAAGCTCACAAACGCAGGCCTTTTGAACATACTGAAATATCTGGACTTAAAGAAGAAGCAAACTGGGACGATTTCCCTAATCCTGCCCCGATGGAAACCAGCATAGAGCAAGACACTAGCTCACAGATACCAAGGGCAACTTCTTCCCAAAGAGAATTGGCTCAAGTAGTTGCAATAGCCAGGGAAGTCTCATCACTGGTCAACTATTCAGAGAATTCAATAAAAAGAGGGGCTCTTGAGCCCATGGACACTGAAGAGATGGACACAGCCAACATGCCCAGGAAGCAGAAAATAGGACAGGGACAACAATTGATGCTGGTTAAAGGGGGTCAAGCTAAAGGATGTGTGAAGAAGAAGAATTCAGTGGAAGAACAAAAATAGGAAAAGCCCGAGACAACTAGATTGCAAGTACAGGAGTATATATCTGACGGGAAAACTCCAAGGAAACATGCATCCAGAGAGGACTGGCTAGGGTCCTACCAAGAGAGGGCTGACAAGACTTTCCAGGAGACGACAGAACTATACAATGAGGAATCGCAGTTTCCTTACCCTAATGTGGCACTGAAAATTGTAAGAGATCATGCCACTGACACCCTTAGCCTATCCTTGGCAATGGGGAACAAGGTGTCATAGGTCAGTGTGAACCTCTCAAAGGTTCCCACTCTGGACATAATTCACCTCAACAAAGAGACTGGAGATATGTTGAATACCAAATTGCTCAAGGCTACCATACAAGTGTCCAAGCTGGAGGAAAGTAAAGAAAAAACTTTAAACCTTTTAAGGAAAGTGAGGGTGGAGAACAAAGCACCCAAGACCCAAATCAACAATCTGCAGAATGAAGCAATGAAAATGGAAGGACCGGCACATCAAGGGATTTTGGCCCAGAAATTGTTCAAGTGACAGAGAGAAGGAGATCCAGAACCTAAAGAAGAAGTTAAAAATCTCTTCCACCCAGCTCGCTCAAGTGGAAGACTTGGCTAACTTTGAAAAAGAAAAAGAGAAATTGAATGCTGAGATTACCGAATGCAAATCCAAGCTACTAAATCTCGAAGAAAAGGAGAAGAAGTGGGAAGCAGACTTCCAACTTTTGAAGAAGAGCGAAGCAGAATTAAAAGCCAAGTTAGAGACAAAGGAAAAGGAGCTTCAAGGCAGAAGTACGGAGAGTACAATTCAGTCCACAGGTATAGCTGGAGAGATAGATACTAGCTCCCTCTCCAAAGCAATGTCCTAGATAGGCCTAAAGGATATAGAGCTCATTAAACTGAAACAACAGATCGAGGAGCTGGAAAAAGAAAGGGTCAAAGAGGAACAAGAAAGAGAAAAAGCAGAAGAGAAGTGCCAAGAGATGATTCAACAAAATGCCAATTTGAGCCAACAGGTGATCGGTAAGCTTGCTTTGCAAGGAGCTAGGCATTTGATCTGGGATCAGATGATTATAGAGGACGAAAAGTTCTGGCCTTGTCTAGATTTCGTCAAAGACTAGGAAAACACTTTGACAGAAGCCGAGAAAAAGTTCCAAATAGTATTAGGAGAAGTATAGAGAAGGCCCTTGGTGACAATGGGGAATTCCATTAATTTCCTAGGATCCTTTTTAGATGATTCCACCAACCGATATGGTATCCAAAACAGGGTCGTTGTTGTCTCCAGAGCTAGAAAGGTAGTTGCTAAGCACAGGATGTTGGAGACTTTACAGGCCAAAATAAACATTATTGAGCACAAAGTCATGGAAGTCATCAAGATATTTAGACCACTGGTACACAGAGGACTCCCTTTTTTCTGGGAAGAAAAAGGACCTTTATTGTCCTCGAAGGAGTATCGGGAGTGTCTGGTGCATTGGCGATTAGACAACAGCAAATTTGGAGATATGGAACAATCGTCGTCAGGAAAGGTAATTTTTGATAAATTGTCCATGGATTTTGAATTGTTGTTTGATTTTAAAGCCGCTTGTGCCAGGGCCCCCGAGAATTCATACCCAGAGACGATGGAGCTCAAAGCACTAGTGTACGACATGGCCATTGTTCCCTTACCCAGTCCTGATTTATGGGAAGTTGTTCAGCAATATGGGTCGACCAAATTCAAAGTGAATCATTAGGTGTGGCAACGATAATGCGCAGGAATGTTTCTCTACGTTGCATGCCCATCCCAACTGTAGCCTCTCTCAGGACTTTGTACAGTTGGCACCTTCTAGATGGAAATAAAAGGAACTCTCGTTCTTATTCCCTCCTGCATTCCACATTTCATTGTTAAGTCGTTTTTATGCAAACCGCAGTCGATGTGCCACCTAATAGTTGGTTAGAGGATGTCCTTCTGTTGTAACAAATTTTGATTCCCAGAGGTCTGTCTGGGAAAATCCCAATGCTATAAATATACCTCCTGAAGAAGGAGAAAGGGTTGAAACGAATGTAATTTTTGTTGTGTAGGTTTCTCAAGAAAATTTTAATATAATTGCAGAGCCAAGGTCGGTGTTTTCATATAGGGATTCATGTGTCATTCGCACTTATAGTATGTTTCTTCTTTTCTTATGTGAATGTTATTCCAGTTTGCCTTTCCCATTCTGTTTTCTTTCATATTTGAAACTTAGTGTATAACGGTTCAGAATTCATACTTGCTATGCTCCGTTTGTTGTTTTAGATATTCACCAAAGTTTTCTTGTAAACGGTTAATACATAATTCATTTATCAATGCTCTATGTTGATGGTCTTTTCATGTTCCTCTTTTCCACCAGACAATTATAAAACGACTGCAATCGAGTGGCTATCTTGCCGCTGTGTTGGAACTGCTTACTTAAGCTTTGTTTACTTCTGTTATATATCTTGACTCCATCACCCAATGTTTTTTTGTTTTGTTTCAACCAATTTTACAAAAAATTTATAGTTTCACTTGTATATATATCTGCCCTTGTTAACATTTGGTGAGAGATCCCTCTCAGAAGAGCAGAAGGCCAATTCTCTCTTCAAAAGTGGTTCTGTTGTTACCCAGGAGCAGGCCTTCCGCAACCTTTGGGATCAATCTTGATGCTAACAAACTAGCTCCATTGCTGGTGACAAGATTGAAGATCATCCCTGGGAAGAATGACCAAGATTCAAAGGATAAAGAGTTTCTGTGGGCAAACAGATATTCTTACATGTAAAGAAGGTTGTATCATTTGCCCTGGTGACTCCACTGAAAGATTCTAGAAGGTGACTCCACTGAGGAGACCAGTGATCAGAAATAAAGATATTTCTGGGGGAAAACAGAAATTTCTAAGTTCACGAGTAAGTTGTATGTTTGTCTTGGTGACTCCACACCTGCTTCGACCAGTATCGCACTAGTTATCTTGGCTTTCCGAAAGATCCGCACGAGAGGTAACCTTGATACCAAAAATTTACTAAGTGTGGATAATCCAGAAAGAATACTTAGAAATAGAAATAAAGAGAAAGTGTATTTTCCATTATTTGGTACTTCATCATCTCAAGATTCGTACGACATAAGAGTACCTGAATGGGGGGTTAGGGATGAAAGACTACTAACCAAATCTAAATCTGAATCCGACCTGAGGAAAGCCGAGGTTAGCCCTAACACACTACAGTCCTATCTGCTTGATTCTTTGTGGCTGAACCTAGAAACCCCACAAAAAGCTTAAGAAATAGACCCTATCTTTCAGAACACCCGGTTTCCTAACCCCCTGTCTGTCCCTAGTCAACCTACCCCAATGGTTGCTGCTAGATTTTCCCCGTTAGCCCTACCTCTGATTCTACACGACCTCCCCATGAATTATGCCCAAATAATTGCACTCTATGATGGGGAGGGAAATGTCTCAGCAAGGTATCATGTGGATAAGTTTGATGACTTCATCGACCTGGAAGAGGTGGATGATGAAGATGTCAAAATGCAGTTGTTCACCCAGAGTTTGTCTGGGGAAGCCAAGAAATGGTACAAAGATTTGCCACCTAGGTCTATCCGCAGCTTCGATGGTTTTCAAACCATATTTCTAGAAAGGTGGGATAATAACAAAGCCCATTACAGGTCTTGTCTCAATACAACAATCTCAAGAAAGGAGGTTTTGAATCATTCCATGAGTTTTCTAGCAGATGCATGTGGGTATACAACTCGATACCTGCCAATATCAAACCTTCGCCCGGGGCGGCTAAACTTCATTACGCTGATGCCTTTGACACTGATTTTGCTTTGTTATTAAGAGAAAGGAAGTCAAACACCCTCCCAGCCATGTTCACTGACACCCTAGAAGTAGAAGCCAATATGATGGCATGTGGAAAAATTAAACCAAGGGCGGAGATTGACAGAAGAAAAGGTAGAGAAGAGGAACACCCCTCTACCTCCGCCTCTTCATCCAATGATATGAAATTTGAGATGATGCTAAAAATTATGGAAAAATTGATGGAGAGGCTAACGGTGGAGGCCAAGCCAGTGAACCAGGAACATAATGAACCTCAGATAAGGAATCCTAATTTCAGGAGGCAAGTCCGTCCCCGACCCAACCCAATAAACCAAGGGATGCGAGGAATCCACGAAACCAAGAAGAGCAGTCGATCGGGCCTCCTTTCCCTGAAAACTATGTGGCTGCCGAAGATGAAGCTGAGTCCGTCGAAAATCATATCCATCATTTCGGTGATTTGGACTCTGAGATCTACTTGACTAAAGAGGAACATGATATGTTTGCTCAGGTGGATGATAAGACCCTGATAGGGGAATTGAAGAAATACCATAAAGGGTATATGCATGCTATAGATGATGTCAGGAAGATCAAATTAAGAAACAGAGACATTGCTATACATAAGAAAGGTGGTGACTCTGCTGGCGAAGTTGCTATACCTAAAGGAATATTAAACACAGACCAACATTCCAGTAGTCAGACCGGCCCGGGAAAAGGAGAGGAAAAAAAAAGGGGCTGATGACACCTCCAGAAGTGGAAAAAGGGAACATTGATGTGAGAGTGTTGGAGCCAGTGGCACCTGTAGAACTGGGAAAAACCCCTCCCATGTTTAATCTCCAAAATGAGCTAGCTAAGCTAAAGGTATCGATTCCTTTCAATGAATTATTGAGGAACGAGGAGTATAGGGACACCATAATGAAGATGATTGCAAATCAAGGAGAAGCTCACCTAGATATCTTAGAGCTGACTGAAGACAACCCTACTATTATTCTGGGATCTAAGATTGACAGCATGGACAACAACGATGAAGAGGTACCCCTCTTTTACATGAGCCTGAATATACATGATATGGTGTTACACAATGCCATGCTGGATTCAGGAGCCTCACACAATATGATGCCAAAGGGAGTGGTAGAAATCCTGGGATTGGAGATTACAAGGCCTTATAAAGACCTGTATTCCTTTGATTCTATAAGGGTAAAATGTCTGGGATTAATCAAAGAGATGGTGGTATCTTTAAATAATTTGCCATCTAAAATTGTGGTCATGGACGTCGTCATGGCCGACATTCCTCCCAAGTTTGGTATTTTACTGTCAATGTCTTGGACTTCGAAGCCGAAAGGAAGCTTGCAAATGGACATGGCCTATGCGACAATTCCTGTTCGGAACGAAAACAAAAGGTTATACAGTGAGAAGAGGTTGCCTTATGTCATGAGCAGTTAGGCTCAACCTGACATCCATCATGTTTATGCCGTCGACACGGACTTGGGATCATCTATTTTCTTCAATGATATTTCCCCTTGCAACTCAGAAATCGTTGTGCCACAAAAATATAAAAAAGAGGCCAACGAGTTGGAAGCTTTGGAAAGGAAGCAAAAGGTCGAAGGACCATGGAAGATGTATTTCGACGGCTCGGTGGCTACAGCGGGTGTTGCCACAGGTGTGTATATAATCTCCCCCACTAAAGATACCAAAGCCTACTCTCATAAGTTGGTCTTTGAATGCTCTAACAATGTAGCAGAGTATGAAGCCTTGTTACTGGGCCTGCATGCACTGAAGGATTTAGGAGCAAGGAGGCTCCAAATTTTTGGAGACTCGGAGCTTGTAGTAAATCAGGTGAATGACAGCTATCTGACTAGACATCCAAGAATGAGGGCCTACCAGAATGAGGTGTGGGATATGTTCAGAAAATTCTTCACTGAACATACAGTCCAAGTGATTCCCAGAGATGAGAATGCGGTGGCAGACTCTCTGGCGACCACAACTGGAAAATTTGAAGCTCCCATGATGGGAAAAAAGAATTACAAAGTGGAGATTGTAAATAGGCCTTCCATACCATATAACACTAAATATTGGCAAGTATTCGAAGACGATATGTAGATCAAAAGATATCTGGAGATGTCTGGTGAGTTTGTGAACACTCACATTGATGAAGATAGCGTTGACCCCAAAAACTTCCTAGACATTGAAGAGGAAGGGGAATAAGCCATCGGGACGGGAAAGCTGAAGGACTCCTTGAGAGGCAGGGATATAGCCCAATTGAAAAGAAATCATATTCCCAGGGGCCTAATCCCTTTAGAATCTCTTTTTGACCAAAATGATGTAGTCAGGTATCCGAAGGTCGAGTCTGCCACGGATGCCATTGAAGATGTGGATATCGGCACTGAAGGTGACCCAAAAATTGTAAAATTTTCCAAGAAATTCCCACTAAAGAAAAATAAGTGTCAAAACCCCAAATTTTCACAAAAATTTAAAATTTTGAGATAGCATAAAATGTTTACAGTTGCAGTTAGATAACTGCTAGAAGCTAATAGAAGAAATGAAACAGAAAATAAAAGTAACCATTAACTTTAACACATATAGATTAATGTTGTTTTAATTTTAATATGTGATGTAAGTAATCTGCATTCGAATATTTAGCTGTATTGATGGTTTGAATGTCAAGTAGGTGAGGAGTCATTTTCTAGCTGGGGATTACTTAGTGATTGCTAATGTATCTAGATTTCTATATCTTAATAGGCTTGACAGGTAAATTTTTGACCTAGTAAAAGTTTATTAAGGCGTTCAACCAGATATACTTCATTTAACATAAAAGTACTGCTAGAGTAAAAGTTTGCTTAGAAGACTCAAGGTTCTACAAGGTAAAGTAATGTTTCTTTTACTTGATTCACAAATATGATATTACTTAATCTTTGTGTCATAAGGGTTATTAACATCGCCCTACTGTTTGTCTTTTAACAGATAGATCTTTAAGATAGATAAAACCTCCTTCTAACTTTACTCTAAGTGATTTCCAGTTCTTAATAGAGCTCATGATTTTGTATCATTACTCTTTCTCTAACACAAGAGTTTATTTCTATTATTATTTTAAATTTTAAAAAGCTTCTTATCATTATAGAAATAGACCTAAGTCTTTCAGAACATAAGCCTATCGTGTACTTTTCAGCTCTGTTTCAATTAGGATTCAATATAGTAAATTTATCAGCTTAAAATTGCTTGTAATTTATAAGGTATCCTCTACATAAAAAAAATCGTCAAGATTGTGACTTGAATTCCCAATTTATTCATGACTAACATAATGTGACAACTTCACATTACCCTACTATTTACTTATATGTAAATGAGATGCAATAAAATCCTAGAGAATTTACTATTCTAAACTCCAATTTCTAACTTAACCTTGATTCGATACATCTTAGAGCTTGGTAGAAATTATGGAGACCAAATATTTTGTGTTTATAAGATATCTATCCTACATCCAGTACTGTAGGTCATTTAAAAGTGTAGGAGCTATTTAAGTGTATATATGTTAACCATATCTATAAACACTTTATTGATTTAAGTCTAGTTCTCATAACTTAAACAATCATAGTTCATGATTATAAGAACAAGTCAATAAAGGCATTAGCAATCTTGTTCAATCTTCTACTATCCTCTTAATCCTTTTCTTACAAGTTTGATTAAGAAGGGTTATAAGATCCTTTACAAAACTAGGCATCGATTCCATATGCAAATTGGTTCTTTACCAAATCTATTTATGAGGTTAAAACATTAGGTTAAACTATAGTATAATCCTCAATCATTATCAATGTTTGGCTCCATTGGAACAATACGATTTTGAATTTATAAATATATTACAATATCATGATGGGCATAATGTAAATGATTGACAATTATTTGTATCGATTGCTGCAGTGGAGACTATACAAACGACCCCACCGTGATGTGAATAGATTTGTGGGCACATGGAACTCTCCTCGCCATGCAATACGTGACTTATAAGCTTTACCTTGTAACCCTATTCCTCATTGTTCAGTGAGGGTTTCGGTCTCTGCATTCCTGGGTTCACTATGGCCATGAGGGCTCGTAGGTGCTCGCCTTCAACTCCACTGTCTGTGCATTTTGGATTGTTGTCACTTAGGGTGAGAGTTGTGAAGTTCAAAGCTTGTGCTTGAGTTGATTTCTGCAAACAAATCTTGCTGTGTGTGAGGGTAGTATTACACAGTTGATAGTTTCAGTGTTGAAGTCATGGTTTGGCCACTGCCATTGCTTGCTCTTGCTCCAGTTGTTGATGTAGTTAAATAACTCGAACCAGTTGCCTCCTTCTCAGGTGAAAACAAGGGTTGTTGTGCTCATGGTGTCAGTCTACCTTCTTCGTGACCTCATTTTTCAACATTACAGGTAACACATCGTTCTTAAGAAGTTGAAAGCTATAAAGAAATTATAGTTTCAATTCTACTTTCAAGTTTTTAAATATGTTTAGGTTTTCATTTTACAAGTGATAGTTCACCTAACATTTGGAAGGAACCACTTCACATTTGGACCAGCGTTTAGTCTACTGGTAAGCCTCGGTTATAAAATGTCTCTCCCTGCTTGTACAGACTTAGGGGAAATGTTTGCAGTTGAAAGCAGTTACGGCTTTGCTCTCCACCCAGTCTCCTCCACCAATTTGACCAGTAAACACTCTTTTAACAGCTCTCATAAGCTGTTGTCTCCACCTTTATTTATTTATAATTTAAAATATTCAGAATTACATTAAATATCCTTGACTCTGTTGAGTCATCAATTACAACTTAGCATAAAATTTAATATATTGTCTTTAAATACAATCAAATAAGATAATATTGTTTTTTTGCAAAATTGGGGCATGTGACAATAAGGGTATGTGAACCTGATGAAAAAGTACACGGATGTGTTTGCATGGAGTTATGAAGATCTCAAAGAATATGACACTTCCATCATACAACATAATATTCTGATTAAACCCGTAGAAAAACCATTCAGGCAAAAACTGAGGACTAATCTGAAGTTAGTATCCATTATTGAAAAAGAAGTAAAAAGGTTGTTTGATGCAAAGATAATAATAACTCTGAGGTTTTCAAAATGGGTAGCCAATTTGGTTCCTGTTCAAAAAAAGAATGGGGAGATAAGGCTATGCGTGGATTTCGGGAATTTAAATAAAGTTTCTTTGAATGATAACTAACCATTGCCAAAGATAGACTAGATCCTGCAAAGGGTGGTAGGCTCAGAAAGGATATCCACTATGGATGGATTTTCCAGTTACAATCAGGTGAAGGTATTGCCTGAAGACCAAGAAAAAACCATTTTCATCACACCTTGGGGTACATTCATGTACGCAAAGATGTCGTTCGGGTTAATGAATGCTAGAGCGACTTTCCAACGTGCCATGGATATTGCTTTTGCAGAAGAGAAAGAAAATTTTGTGGTGGTATACATGGACGACATTACCATATACTCCAGGTGGGCTAAAGATCATGTTAGGCACTTGGAAAGAGTTTTCATTAAATGCAGGAAGTGTGGCATCTCGTTGAACCCTAGAAAGTCAAACTTCGCTCTAGAAGAAGAAAAGTTGTTGGGGCACATCATTTCAAAGGAAGGGATCAGGATTGATCTAGACAGGGTAAAAGGCATCTTGAGGGTAGAAGAACTAAGGAGAAAGAAAGAAATACAATCTTTCATCGATCAAGTCAAATTCTTGAGAAGATTCATCCCTAGCTTCACTGAAATCTTGATGGAAATTACTTACATGCTAAGGAAAGATCATGAAATTAAGTGGACGGTGGGAGCCAAGAAAGATTTCAAAGATATAAAACAGGCCATTTCAGAAGCTCCTTTTTTGATTAGCCCAGACTTTGAGAAATATTTCTTAGTATTTTCTTATGCTTCAGAACACACTGTAGCAGCAGTGTTGTTACAAAAGAATGATCAGGGTGAAGAACAGCCTATAGCGTTCTTCAGTAAGATATTGAGAGATGGAAAATTGAAATATAGTATAATGGAGAAACAAGCCTACACCTTGGTTAAAGCCTTGAAGGATTTTAGAATCTACCTCCTCCATTCTCACATAATTTCCTATGTGCCTTGCGGTGTAGTGAAAAGCATACTTACACAGCCTGACCCAGAAGGAAAGAGAACTAAATGGATTGCGGTGTTCCTAGAATATGACATAGAAATCAAGCCCACAAAGTTGATCAAAGGGCAAGGATTGGCTAAGATGATGACGGGTTCCCATTGTGACTCTCTGCAGCTGAATTTTCTTGCTTGTCAGTCTGGTCAAGAAGAAGCAGAGGTGCAGGTGAAGCCTGACTTCTTTACGTCTCCTTGGTATGCTGACATTGTTTTTGTATTGCAGAATTTACAAACCCCTGCTGGACTAAGCAAAACCGGGGCTAGATCCATAAAACTGAAAGCTGTGAAATTTTGCATCATAGAACAATATCTCTATTCGAAAGACCCCAGGGGGATACTACTGAATTTTCTTCTGGAGGACGAAGCTCAACATATGGAAAAGGAATTTCATGAAGGAGATTGTGGAGGACACCATTCCTAGAAAGTTACCGTGAACAAAATTCTGAGAGCAGGATTTTATTGGCCCACGTTGTTCTCAGATGTCTATAAGGAAATGACTAAATGCCACCATGTCAAATTTTTGAAGGGAAAAGGAAGGTGGTGTCTCTCCCCCTCAAACCTATATCTGTGGAAGCTCCTTTCCAGCAATGGGGGTTAGATTTCATTGGAGAGATAAATCCAAACACCTTCGAGCAGCATAAGTGGATTCTGACCACCACTGATTACTTCACCAAGTGGATCGAGGCCATACCCTCTAGGAGGGCTACAGAAGAAGTGATAATGGATTTCTTCGAAACTAATATTTTGGGAAGGTTCGGTTTCCCAAAGCAGATTGTGATAGACAACGCACCTGCATTTAAGTCTAGGAAGATGATCAACTTTTTCCATAAGTACCGTATAATCCTGAATCATTCTACGGCTTGTTACCCATAGGCGAACGGGCTGGTCGAATCTTCCAACAAAATCCTTGTGATGATTATTAAGAAACTGTTGGAGGGTAACAAGAAGGCTTGGCACACTAAATTGTAATATTCCTTGTGGGCCGATAGAATGAGTACCAAAAGGGCCATCAGCATGTCGTCGTTCTAGTTAGTATATGGAGCCAAGGTAATTTTCCCTACCTCTTTGTGCATTCTAGTCATGAAGTTATTATAGGATACGTTGGATGAGCCTAATCCCATTCAAATAAGGATCAACCATATCATTGAGCTTAATGAAGTAAGGGACAAGGCTTATGGTAAAGTCCAGATACACCAAAAAAAGATGAAGAATACCTTCAATAGAAGAATAAAAGAAGATGTTTTTCAGGTAGATGACTTGGTGCTAAAATGGGATGCCCCTCATGAAGACAAAGGGAAGCACAAAAAATTCGACCACTTATGGGTAGGCCCATATCTTATTATGGTGCATAGAGGGGACAATGCCTTCATTTTACAGTATCCAGATGGGTTGCAGTACGAGGGAGGCACGGTGAATGGGAGGTTCCTGAAGCATTACTTGGAATAAAGGGACTAAGGTCCATGTATCATAGTGTAAATATGTCTTATGTTTTAATCAGTATGGATGGTGAATCAAAATATTTGAATCCCGTGGAGAAGGCCCTGAGATCAGAAGAGGTAACCATTCTTTCAAAGTTTGTTTTCTTTCAGGCAGTAAAATAATAGGAGGTTTTCAATGGATGAGGTGACTAGTCTAGGGGTTCTTTGCCACCTCATTAAGAGGATAGCATCCCTCGTGGAAATGGTTGTTAACAATCTGTTAAATTTTGGTCATAAGAGATACTCACGTACTTTAGCCTCATCGATAAGTGTTGGGACGGTAGCGTACTATTCACAAAAGGGGATGAAGGCACACACAAGATAGCACCCAGTCTTTGAAATAAGCTTCGGTAATGAATGCCAAAAACAACAAAATGGTCTGTGGATTGGAGAAGCGGGGCTAAGAAAAAAATGTTGGGCACGCTGAAGGTGCTAAGGTAGATCATGATCAAAGGTTGAGGTTGATCAGATGGCAGATCAACGGCGTCAAACCATTTCGTGCAGCGAACATGCCCGACCTAAACCATTTTTTCAGATTGCGAAGTAGTTTAAAAGACGGATGCATCTAATGGTCGAGAATGGGACCCAAGAAGATCCGCGGTTGAAAGTGATTTCCCATCCCAAATCAGCAAGGATGAAAGTAGCAATTCTGGATTGCGAAAAGTGGTACGGGCCGTTTTGATCGACGGTGCATATGAGAATGGAGGG
Source organism: Pseudotsuga menziesii (assembly GCA_001517045.1). Lineage (NCBI taxonomy): Eukaryota > Viridiplantae > Streptophyta > Pinopsida > Pinales > Pinaceae > Pseudotsuga > Pseudotsuga menziesii. Next base: position 144,215 of record LPNX010304668.1, on the reverse strand, counting down.
AGATCGATGGTTATAGTTCATTTCTCAATCTGGAGTAATAAGGGAGGAAACAGAACCTCACTTCGCGAAGAATGGTGGGGCCCGCTTGAATCGATGGTTGTGAAGGAATTCGGTCTCAATTGAAGGTTGAGCTGCACGCACGTGAAGTAAGGAAAGGCATGGCATAAAGAGCCCCACATATCTGCGGTTTATATCACGAAGAGTAAAATCTACGGTGGAAACCTCCTGGGAAATGCGGGAAGGTTACGGTTGTGTGAAAATCTATAAAGAGGTCCACACCAAGTTGCAAAGATTTGTCTTTTATGAAACCTCGAAGCCTTCGAATATCCAACCACATCCAAAGCACCGGCCTGGTCCAGCTAGGAGATTGTGCTGTAGAACAAGGTAGGCCCTTGATACCCTCTCAGTACTTTTTGCAAGATGGACAGAATAGAAGTGGCAGGGGTGTGAGACGATGTCGAACCTGATACCACATGTCAAAGGGTAGAAGAAAGTCTGGTGGACAAGAATGCTGATATTTTTTATACCATCCTAGTAGGAGAGGCCATTGAAACCGCCAGGGACAAATTGGAAGATCTTAAGAACCAAGGTGGAGATACCTGCAGTGTTTTTAAATATTTCTTTCATTTCTTTTCTGTTGGCCAAACCCCCCATTTCCCTGAATTTGTCAAATGGTGTGCAGACAATTTCTCTGCCGCCGAAGGTGTCATCATGAATAAATCAAAGTCTAAAATCCTTTACTCAGTCCAAGCTTTCGTCATCCGCAAGACCCTGGATATCCCCGATGAATTTGTCCATATATCCTAAGACTACCAGGAAGAGAGTATTATACATTGTTTTAGGGAGTCTACAATCGAAAGTAGGGAAGCTTTCCTGAAGGCCCATTTTAAACCTGATAGTGAACCCATCGACCTGTCTTACCCCGTTGACCTCAACCAATTCAATGAAGAAACCCAGTGATGTATATCCCTGGCCAGTCAATTCCTAGGTCTAGATACTGACGCTTATGTCACTAAGTCATTATTGAGTCTTTTGTTCATCATGAGTACTTTTCCGGTAGAAACTGAATTGCCTGGACAATCCGGTCAATCATGTTGCCTTAAATTTGATGAGTTCCTAGCCAAGAGCACCCGTTCTCTGTCAGCAAATTTCGACGTCACTAGAATGTTCAAATTCCAGTCCTTTTTGCTGAGAATATTGATAGCTTATAATGAGGAAGACCTGCAAGTATTGGAGCTGGAAATCACTGCTGATATGGCCACTGATTACTGTAAATTCATGAATCAATTGGTGGCCGAAATATACGAACTCTTCTTCCAAGAAAGGTTTCCTAGGGTGTTTCCTGAGATGAGGCAAATGCTAAAAATATCAAACGGCAAGAGGATAGGGGACTGGTTCCTCACATAATTTGGAACGACCATAAGGTTGTACGGCTTCATGCATCCACCCTACATTATTCCCGCATTCCTAACTGCCACGGTTTTTTCCCTAGAATTGATCTCACAAAAGCTTATTGTTGAATAAGAGCACTTCTTAAACTTCAAGAAAAGTTCAAATTTGATTTTCCCATGGGAAGTAGGACCATACACAGTCAGAAACAGGGCTACTTTGCCACTACTTATGAATTTTATTAGAGGCATGGGGTTTTCCCTAGGACAAGCGGTAAATTATGACCCCCACCAGATAATTTCCAAAAGGAGAAAAGCTCACAAATGCAGGCCTTTTGAACATACTGAAATATTTGGACTTGGAGAAGCAGCAAACTAGGACGATTTCCCTAATCCTGCCCCGATGGAAACCAGCATAGAGCAAGACATTGGCTCACAGATACCAAGGGCAACTTCTTCCCAAAGAGAATTGGCTCAAGTAGTTGCAATATCCCGAGAAGTCTCATCACTAGTCAGTTATTCATAGAGTTCAATAAAAAGAGGGGCTCCCAAGCCCATGGACACTGAAGAAATGGACACAGCCAGCATGCCCAAGAAACAGAAAATAGGACAGGGACAACAATTGATGTTGGTTAAAGGGGGTTTGGCTAAATGACATGTGAAGAAGAAGAATTCAGTGGAAGAACAGCAACAGGAAAATCCTGAGACAGCTGGATTGCAAGTACAAGAGTATATATTTGACAGGAAAACTCCAAGCAAGCATGCATCCAGAGAGGATTGGTTGGGGTCCTACCAAGAGAGGGCTGAAAAGACTTTCCAGGAGATGACATAACTATATAGTGAGGCATCACGATTTCCTTACCCTAATGTGGCATTGAAAACTGTAAGAGATCATGCCACTAACACCCTCAGCCTAGCCTTGGCAATAGGGAACAAGGTGTCATAGGTCAGTGTGAACCTCTCAAAGGTTACCACTCCGAACATAATTCACCTCAACAAAGAGACTGGAGATATATTGAATACCATATTGCTCAAGGCTACCATACAAGTGTCCAAGCTGGACGAAAGTAAAGAAAAAACTTTAAACGTTTTAAGAAAAGTGAGAGTGGAGAACAAAGCACTCAATACCCAAATGAACAGTTTGCAGAATGAAGCAATGCAAATGGAAGGACGGACACATAAAGGGAGTTTGGCCTAGAAATTGCTCAATGACAAAGAGAAGGAGATCCATAGCCTAAATAAGAAGTTAAAAATCCCTGCCACCTAGCTCGCTCAAGCATAAGAATTGTCTGACTTTGAAAAAGAAAAAGAGAAATTGAACGTTGAGCTTACCGACTGCAAATCCAAGCTACTGAAGCTCGCGGAAAAGGAGAAGTAGTGGGAAGAATACTTCTAGCTTTTGAAAAAGAGCAAAGCAGAATTAAAAGCCAAGTTAGAGACAAAGGAAAAGGAGCTTCATGGTAGAAGTATGTAGAGTATAATTCAGTCCACAGGTATAGCTGGAGAGATAGATACCGGCTCCCTCTCCAAAGCAATGTCCCAGATAGGCCTAAAGGATACCAAGCTCATTAAACTAAAACAATAGATCGAGGAGTTGGAAAAATAAAGGGTCAAAGAGGAACAAGGAAGAGAAAAAGCAGAAGAGAAGTGCTAAGAGCTGATTCAACAAAAATCCAAGTTGAGCCAATAGGTGATCGGTAAGCTTGCTTTGCAAGGAGCTAGGCATTTGATCTGGGATCATATCATTATGGAGGACGATAAGTTCCGACCTTATTTAGATTTCGTCGAAGACCAGGAAAACAATTTGACAGAATCCAAGAAAAAGGTCCAAATAGTATTAGGAGAAGTACAGAGAAGGGCCTTAGCGATAGCAGAGAATGCCATTAATTTCCTAGGCTCTTTTTCAGATGATTCCTCCAACCGATATGGTATCCAAAACAGGGTCGTTGTTGTCTCTGGAGCTAGAAAGGTAGTTGCTAAGCACAAGATGCTGGAGACTATACAGGCCAAAATAAAATTTATTGAGCACAAAGTCTTGGAAGTCATCAAGATATTCATACCATTGGTATGCAGAGGACTCCCTTTTTTCTGGGAAGAAAAAGGCCCTTTATTGTCCTCAAAGGAGTATCGGGAGTGTCTGGTGCATTGCCGATTAGACAACAGCAAATTTGGAGATATGTAACAATCGTTGTCAGGGAAGGTCATTTTTGATAAATTGACCAGGGATTTTGAATTGATGTTTGATTTTAAAGCCGCTTGTGCCAAGACCCCCGAGACTTCATACCTAGAGACGATGGAGCTTAAAGCACTAGCATACAACATGACCGTTGTGCCCCTGCCCGGTCCTGATTTATGGAAAGTCGTTCAGCAATATGGGTCGACCAAATTCAAAGTGCATCAGCAGGTGTGGCAACGATAATGCACGAGAATTTTTCTCTACGTTGCATGCCCATCCCAATTGTAGCCTCTCTCAGGACTTTGTACAGTTGGTCCGCTAGATGGAAATAAAAGGAAGTCTCGTGCTTATTCCCTCATGCATTCCACATTTCATTTTTAAGCCATTTTTATGCAAACCGCAGTCGATGTGCCACCTAAGAGTTGGTTAGAGGATGTCCTTCTATTGTAACAAATTTTGATTCTCGGTGGTCAGTTTGGGAAAATCCCAGTGCTATAAATATACCTCCTAAAGAAGGAGAAAGGGTTGAAACGAATGTAATTTTTGCTATGTAGGTTTTTCAAGAGAATTTTAATATAATTGCAGAGCTGAGGTTGGCATTTTCATACAAGGATTCATGTGTCGTTTGCACTTACAGTCTCTTGCTTCTTTTCTTATGTGAATGTTATTCCAGTTTGCCTTTCCCATTCTGTTTTCTTTCATATCTGAAACTTAGTGTATAACAGTTCGGAATTCATACTTGCTATGATCTGTTTGTTGTTTTAGATATTCACCAAAGCTTTCTTCTAAAGTTAATACAGAATTCATTTATCAATGCTCTATGTTGATGGTCTATTCATGTTCCTCTTTTCCACCAGACATAAATCGACTGTGATCGAGTGGCTATCTTACCCCTATGTTGGAACTGCTTGCTTAAGATTTATTTACTTCTATTATATATCTTGACTCCATTTCNATGGCCTTGTTAACATTTGGTGAGAGATCCCTCTCGGAAGAGTAGAAGGCTAGTTCTCTCTTCAAAAGTGGTTCTGTTGTTACCTGGGAGCGGGCCTTCCGCAACCTTTGGGCTCAATCCTGGCACCAACAACACGTTAAGGCTTAAGCACATTTAGGCTTGAAATTTGGGGATTTTCTATGAAAAACTTGGATTTATTGCATGAGAAGCACTAGATTTGTAGACTGAACAACTTGAGGGTGTTTGTGTTGTTCGGTTGAGCCTAATGAAGAGGATACTAGTAATGTAAAAGCTATTTTTTTGTAGAAATAGGATGGGCCTTCAACCCACTTCTCCCAGGATTGTTGATGCAGATATACAAGAGACCAGATTGGAAAGAATATTTGAACCATTAATACCAATTCCATCTGTGCCTGTGCCAAACTAGATTCAAGGGTAAATTATCTAAGGTTATGATTATAGTGTTTGTCAGGAACATTTATCTACTTGAGGTGATTATCAATGATTTGTAGGTTAATGGAAAGGCAACTCTCAATCAGGTGGAAAACCCCAAGGAGACTACACTTTGGTGATAGGGGTGGTTAATTACTGATGATCTTGGTTAATTGTAATAGATGCGGATATTCGTATTATCAAGAGTAGTCTCATACATTTTGGAATTTTAAATAGGAAAGGTCATCCTCAGTGTATACATGCATTCATTCATCAAGAAGATTCACTAATTATTAATTGGTATTCTGGGCTTGCCATGAGATAGATCAATTACGTTTTTAACTGCAAAAATTCTCAATGGTCAAGAGAATCATTTGTAAACATGCAAAACATTCATGTATTTTAACCCTTGCAGTGAAGCACAAGACATTGAATACTCGGATTCCGGAACACTTTGCTAAAGAACTCAATGGTATACCTTCATTTGGCGAAACAGAATCAGGATCCTCGTCTAAATTTGACATTTTATCATTTGGTAACTCCCATTTTAGCGACATAACATATTTTGGTAATAGATTATGGCTTTTAGTAGTTAATAAACATGTTGGTTCACCTGTTAGATGCTCTATTGCTTGTTGCAATACCAAAGTTACAGAAGTGTATTCCATATATGGAAATAGGAAAGAACATAATTCTCGTTTGATCATAAAATATGCCTAGTTGGTTTGGGTAGTACTCATCCAATCTTTGAAAGAAAATTATAAGCCTATGCATAGAGCATGTAAAAGATTTGTACTTGGGAAGAATCACACTTCAAGATATTGATTTTACATTTGCCCCATTTTCAAAAAGCACACATCAATGACATGGCTAATTTTATTCTTTCTTTATCATATGGATGTTCTTGTTTTGGACGATTCCCTTGGTTGAACTGTCAGTAATGGTATACATCTTACTCCTACAATGCAAATTTTATTGAGCAGGTCGATCTTATTGATTATGCAATGGAAGCTAGTATTTGGGATGGAATGCATATACCTTCATGACTAGGTGGCCAGATTTGGCCTCATAGGCACCTGTGCAAGTGCCCACACCCATACCTATACTGAGAAGATACCAGGTGTAGGGATATGTATCCAAAAGCCCCATTTGGGGCATTTGCTAACAAGGTGCTTTTCTGGTATAGCCTATGATATGTTGAGTGTCTACCAGAAGGGGAAACACCCTCAAAAATTTATGGATTTGGGAAGTTTCCCTTACTGGGAAACATACCGAGTAGTGTTGTCAAATTCCCATGCAACAATAATAAACATGGGAAGAACATGCCATTATGGGGAAAAACAACCCCCTATTATGTTTTTCATCATCAGAAAGGACTGGAATTCCCTAAATAAGTATTTAACAACAACATCAATTATGTGGATAAGATTTCTCCAAGCCTATGATCACTATGAAACCCTATATGATCCATGTTTTCTTGCCTTGTCTAACTGATATAAGCTATGTATCCTCAAATAATCCCATAATGGCTTGGGTATACAATCACCAAATATAAGCTTTTTAATGTTAAGCTTCCATATCCTTAGCTAGATATCATTGGTATCCAATTCAATTTCACAACAATCACATATACAGGATCACTGAAAGAAACAAAATCACAAGATAGACACAGATTTATCTTGGGAAACCCTAAAGGGGAAGACAACCCAACAAAACTTCCTCTATATAGATGTATCAAAAGTACAAAAATAAAACCCCAAACAGGTGCTCTTCCTCCTTGCAGATATGTCTCTCTCTCTCCTATGCGATATACACAAGCGAGTGTGCATGTTCAAATGAGGAACACGCCTCCTCTATTATACTCTTTATTACACTTACTTTTTCCCAACAAGTCGGACCCAACAAACTTACTGGGCCAACTTAACCTAGGAATTCACAAAACAATATTATATTATATTCAGGAGGGTTCTATTGACCCAACTTACAATAGAGGTTTTACCTCATGACTCTATGATGACCAAATACAATAGGAACATCTCGACGGATTAATAAAACATCTTCCATAAATTACATCAATAAAATACATTTAATGATATTCTTTGAAGTTACAATATTTCAATACTCCCCTTAACGAGAAGAGTATTCTACTGACAACAACATCATCGATCGTAGGAGCAAGGAGAGAGAGAACATTTGCAAAAACATCAAGGTGATACATCTATACGTCATTGGAAGTTTTCAACAATCATCAACAACTGGAATAGTTACTGAACATATTCAACATCTTCAACATTGGAACATCATATTCGAAAACATTGAGTCTTCATCTTTGATCTTCATCTTCTATAGCACTCGATCACTCGATCCTCTTCAACACTTGATCACTCGATACTATGTGGCACTAGATCCTCTTCAACACTCGATCACTCGATACTATGTGGCACTAGATCACTCGATCCTCTGCAGCACTCGATCACTCAATCCTATGCAACACTTGATCACTCGATCCTTTGCAGCACTCGATCGCTAGATCCTTTGCATCACCTGATCTCTCGATCAACAAAATCATCAGCAACATCAATATAACCTACATCACACATGATCCAATTACAGGATGATCAATCCCTATCACTTTAGGACATAGGTCCAAGGACGATGAAATCCTACCACTTTCTCGTAGACAAAATTCTACAGATTCAATTACGGGATGATCGGTCCCTATCACTTTAGAACATAAGTCCAAGGACGATGCAATCCTACCACTTTCTCGAAGACAAAAGTCTATGGATTCAATTACGAGATGATCGGTCGCTATCAGTTTAGGACATGAGTCCAAGGACGATGCAATCCTACCACTTTCTCAGAGACAGAAGTCTAAGGATTCAATTATGGGATGATCGGTCCCTATCATGTTAGGACATAAGCCCAAGGGCGATGCAATCCTACCACTTTCTTGGAGAAATAATTATACGGATTCAATTACGGGATGATCAGTCCCTATCACTTTAGGATGTAATTCCAAGGACGATGCAATCCTACCACTTTCTTGGAGATCGAAGTCTACAGATTCAATTATAGGATGATCAATCCTTATCAATTTAGGACATGAGTCCAAGGACGATTCAATCCTCTCACAACATGGAGACAAAGTTTTGCGGATCACTTTAGGACTAATGTTCAGGGATGATACAATCCCACCGTAACAGTATCGACTTTCTCCCCCATTTCAAGGAGGGTCCACATCATCAACCTTCTCCCCCTTTTCAAGGAGGGTTCATATCAACCTGCTCCCCCTTTCTGAGGAGGTTCCATATCATCAACCTGCTCCCCCTTTCTGAGGAGGTTCCATATCATCATCGTTCCTCCTTGCGATGAAATTATGTACCATAATCATCATTGTTTCTCCCTACGAGAATTTTTTTTAGCATCATCATCATTGTTCCTCCATACGAGGAAATCCTTCATCATCATCATCATTCTTCCTCCCTACGAGGAAAGTCTTCAGCATCATCATCAATGTTCCTCCCTACGAGGAAAGTCTTCAGCATCATCATCATTGTTCCTCCTTACGAGGAAGGTCTTTTTGGACTACACCAAGCTTGTCACGAAAGTATTCAAACTTTACTTGAGACAAAGGCTTGGTCAACACATCAACAAATTATTCATCACTAATCACATACTGAAGCTTTATAGCTCCCTTCTGTACCATGTCCCGTATATTAAAATACTGGATTTCTATGTGCTTCGAATTATCATGGAACATTGGGTTTTCCATCATCTTTATATAGCTCTGGTTGTCACATAGAATCACTATGGTATCCATCTCCACATCAAATAGACTTGACATCAACTTCTGAATCCATATGGCTTCACAACTAGTAGAACACGCTGTTATATACTCTACTTCAGTCATGCTGAGAACAAAACTAAACTGTTTCTTGCTAGACCATGAGATCATGGTAGATCCTAAACAATAACATCCACCTGAGGTGTTCTTCCTGTATGAGATACTTCCATCCCAATCTCCATTTGTATAACCATACCATCTGTAGTCACGATCTCCATCATAGTATAATCCAACGTCTATCGTACCTTTCAGGTACCTCATTACATGCTTTATAGGTATCATTTGAACACGTCTAGGTTTAACTAGATATTGACTTAGGTTGTTCATAACAAAGCATATATATGGCCTGGTATTCATCAGATACATCAACGACCCAATAATCTGTCTATACTAAGTCACATCCACTAACTCTGATGATTCATCGGACAACAACTTTAGCTTGGTATCCATGGGTGTGGCCATGGATTTACAATCCAACATATCAAATATTTTAAATATTTCCACAGCATACTTTCCCTAGTTGAGAAAGATTCCTTCTGGCCTCTACCATAATTCGAGGCCTAGAAAATAGTGCATCAATCCAAGATCTTTCATCTTGAATTCTTCATTGAGCTTCTTGTTGCATTCTACAATTTGTTTCTCATTTCCTATAAAAAACAATTCATCCACATATAGTAATAGTATCACAGGTTCATCATCCATAACCTTAAAGTAAAGGCTAAGGTTGGTATTACTTTTGGTAAGTCCCAAGCTTGTCAAGAATCTATATATCCTTCCATACCAAGCTCTAGGATCTTACTTCAGTCCATGCAGATCCTTCTTCAACTTACATACATGATTTCATATGTCTTCGACTTCAAATCCTTTTGGTTGTTCAATGTATACTTCTTCCACAATTACACCATTCAGGAAGGTTGTATTTACATCCATCTTGTGTAAACTCCACATCATCATGGATGTAAGTTCCATGATGGTTCTGATGGAAGTGTACCTTGATACTGGTGCAAATGTCTCTTCATAATCAATTCCCTCTTTCTGAGAGAATCCTCTAGCCACAAACCTTGCTTTGTATTTTTTAATACTTCCATCAGCTGCATGCTTTATCTTGTAGATCCACTTGGAATATACCACACTCTTTCCTTCGAGTTTGGGAACTATACCCCAAACATCAGTCTTCATTATTAGTTGGTATTCTTCCATTATTGCTTCTACCCATTCTTTCTTATGTATAGCTTCTTCATAACTGTACAACTTCTTCATAACTGGTAGGTTCTTGGTCTACAAGATCACACATCAAATCTACATAACTGGAAAATGGATTTGATCTCTTGCTTACTCTTGTGGAGCCTTATGGAGCTCCATACTTCTCTACTTCTTGTATGATTTCTCTTACCCATACAATTTTTCTCTTTTGTGATATATCCATAGTAGGAGGTTCTTGAGGTTCTATATATCACGGTCCTCTAAAGTCTCATTTTCAGGGGAGGGTCAACTTCTTCATTTCTGAGAGGTACATCTTATTTATATATTTCTTCATGTTGGCACTTTCTTGATCTCTTGAGAGATTCTTCTTCATCAAATGTTACATCCCTACTGATCTCCATGCGATGGAATCCTAGAATGTATATTCTAAAGGCTTTGGAGACTTCACAGTACCCAACATATATTCCCTTCTTTCCAGAAGGGTCCAACTTGGTTCTCTTTTATTTTGGAATGTGAATATATATTGGACAACCAAATATTTTGAGATGGCTTACTTTAGTCTTCTTTCCTATGAACATTTATTCAGGAGTCTTGAATCCAAGGGCACTATGAGATAATATATTATGTACATAAATAGTTGTTCTTGTTGCTTGAACCCATAGATGTATGGGAATATCTTGATCATGTATCAATATCTTCACTGCTTCCATAATGGTATTGCTCTTTCTTTCTACAACACCATTCTATTGAGGATTGTAGGGAGTGGTTAGTTCCATCTTGATTCTAGCTTCATTGAAAAAGGATTCAAATTCTTTTGAAGTATATTCTCCACCACTGCCTGTTCTAAGTGTTTTGATTCTCCTTTCTGACTGATTCTCTATCAAGGATTTGAATTCCTTGAATTTTCTGAATACCTCATCATTTAGTCTTTGTTTCACTCTTTGGAAATGGATTCTTGATATTCTTTCCTCTTACACATCCTTTGTAGGTTCCTTCATGATTGATCTTCAAATATGAGAAACCTGTTACTAATTTTCTCACATGGGGTAGTGCTTTGTAGTTGATGTGAGCAAGCCTCATGTGCCATAGTTCACTTGCGCTAGTGATCTCATGAACAAGGTTTGTTTCCAAATTTCCCTTGAGTTTATATAATCCTCCTTCTTCTTCACCAATGACAACTGCATCTTCAATTAATTTTCCTTTGGGCCACATAAGTACTTATCCATCTATAAATGCAACCCTATATCCTTTATTATCTAATGCCGAGAAAGAAAGTAATTTCTTCTTCAAACCTGGTATATATAAGACTTCCTTCATCCTCATGGGAGTTCCAGAATAAAGCTTATAGCTTGCTTCACCAATACCTTTGATAGGATATTGATAGTCATCTCCTAAGGATACTTTTTGAGGAGAGGTCTTCTCTTCAATTTTTGATAGGGTTTTATTCTATCCCATCATGTTATTTGAATCACCACTATCAATAGGCCATGTGTCTTTTCCAGGCATGACAAACCCAGAGAGTGCAGAGAATAATACATACTCTTCTGCATCTTCTTCTTTTGCTAGTTTTCTTTGAGGTCCTTCTTCCTCTTCTTCTTCATATTCAGCTAGGTGTGCATGATATATTTTATTGTTCTTATTGTATTCTTCTTTCTTCAATGGACAGTTTCTGGAAAGGTGTCCTGTCTTGTGACAACTGAAAAATTGAAAGATGGAGTAGTATTTCCTTTGATTGTTTCCTCTTGTCCATTGGAAATTCTTGTGAGGTCGGGACTCCTTGTTGCTATCCTTCTTGAATTTAGATTGACTTCTTCTCTTTTAGCATGGGTGGCTAGGGCTTGATCATATTCTTTAAGTAGAGCTTCTCTATTGGCTACTCTAGCCTCCTCTTAGACGAGTCTTCCCATACAATGTCAAACTTCATGCTTTCCTTTCTGGCACACATAGTCTAAATGAAATAATCCCAAGGTTTGGTGAGACCATTGAGAGCAGTCATTACTAGTTCATATTCATCAAGGGAGTCTCCAATGGCTTCTAGTTTCTCCTTGAATTGGGATACCCTTGTGGAGTAGTCTTGAATGGATTATCCTTTGCTCATCTTGGTAATTTTCAATTGACCTCTCAAATTCATCTTTCTATTGATGTTCCTTCCTTCATACCATTCTGGATAGTCCATCATACATTTCCTTAGGAATCTATTTGGATGAAACTTGAGGAATCAAGTGATCTTTGATAGAATCAGCAATGATCTTCATATCCCTAATTAGGTCCTTCTTTTTCTTCTCCTTAGCTTCATCTTCTTCTGGTTCTGCAACTTCTTCTTTGATGTATTTATCAAGATCATTCTCTTTAAGAATAAGACCAATCCTCTATTTCCATGCTCGCAAGTTTTCTATGCCTTCTAGCTTGTCCTCAAGCTTAGTTATTGGGGCCATCTTATCCAGGAGGTCACTACAAAATGAAATTTCTCAAAATGAAAAATTGACCTTACCAGGAGATTCTGATTTGGAATTTCTGCAGTTTTCTGGTTCTCTGGTTTTCTACAGATTTTTGGTCCAAATCCAAACTAGGGTTTGAATTTCTCGAAGATATACTTGCTCAAAAATTTCGATACAGGTCTCAATATATGCACTTTATGGAGGCACAACTTTCTATGTAATCAGATCTTCAAAATTTCAATTTTGACAGAAACCCTAATTTCTTGCCAGAGGGAGAGGAGAGAAAGGTTCACCTTGTGAAATTTGTTCTCTTCAGGCTAGCTCTGATACCATGTTAAGATTCCATATGCTTAGCTAGATATCATTAGTATTCAATTCAATTTCACAACAATAGAATATGCATGATCAGTGAAAGAAACACAATCACAAGATAGACATATTTATCCTGGGAACCCCTCAAGGGGAAGAAAACCCAGCAAAACTTTCGCTATATAGATGTATCAAAAGTACAAATATAAAACCCCAAACAGGTTCTCTTACTCCTTTCATATCTATCTCTCTCTCTCTCCTATGTGTTATACACAAGTGAGTGTGTGTATTCAAATTAGGAACACACCTCCTCTTTTTATACTCTTTCTTACACTTGATGTTTTCCCTAACAAGTCGGCCCCAACAAACTTACTGGGCTGACTTCACCTAGGAAGTCACAAAACAATATTATATTATATTCAGGAGGGTTCTATTGACCCGACTTACAACAGATTTTTTACCTCGTGACTCTATGATGACCAAATACAATAGTAAGATCTCGACGAAGGAATAAAACATATCCCATAGGTACATCAGTAAAATGCATTTAGATGATTCTTTGAAGTTACAATATTTCAACATTTAACCCATTATAACATTAATGTTCTCTCGTCAAGTGATGAAAGGTTTTCCTTTTTGTTCACCACACCAATGACAAAATATTATCACAACAAATAGTTTTTGCATTTGTTTGTTTCGGTGTATAACTTTCCTCATGGAATTCATTGTCAGCCCATTGAATATATATCAATCCTCTAAATCCAATATAAGAGTTTATGACCTTGTGAAAAGTTTCAACAATTTTTTTTGGCATAAATTGGAAAAATACCTTTTCCTATGGTTCCATTCCTATTATGTTATTCTTATGATTTCATTTTCTTGATAAACTGAGAATGAATTTACTGTACTCTTATGAGCACTGGATGAAAATTTACAAGGATTTTAGGTTTGGTTATTGTTTAGGTCATGTTGATATGCATCCTTGATGAAGTGGGATGAACATAACATTTAACATTTACAATGGGCAGGTTTGATTATGCAGATTTGAAATATTAAGTTTAATGAATTTATCATCACTTTTGTTTACAGACATGCCTCCGTTTTCCCTTGTAGGTTTTTCTTATTTCAATTAGAAATTTTTGGAAGGACTCTGCAAAAACACGTGGAATTCTCTTTGATTTATGAGGGTTGTGCTGAGGAAAAAGTGAAAAAGTATTAGGATCAATTCTCTTAAATTTCATGATTAATCCTTCTATCAGTGACAGGGGTTTTTCCCTCTCGAGGATCGCTAGAGAGGGACAATCTAAGCATAGTGAGGAAGGACATGCTTAAAATGGAGATGGGAGTGGACAACAAAAACAATCCTTCAAGGAGGGTAGATGACACCATATCTTGTTAACAGAACACATGGGAGCTAAATTTAGAAGAGTCTCAGAATCCAGAAGGATAGAGAGAGAGGGAGGTATGGTCACAGGCACCACAGAGGGAATATTACTCATTTCACCAAGAACATATTACATATTGGCATGGGAGTGAAAAAAAAAAGAAATTATTTCAAGAAGGGAAATATTATAAACAATTGAGGAAGAGATGAGCTCTAAAATGTACCTGGAAATCGAGCCACCCAATCCACTATCAATAAAATACAAATTTTGAAAATGGGTTGTAACTTAGTGAGAATACTCATAATTGTACCATTTTGTTGTTTGGGGCAATAATGGAGAAGAATCAATAAATCCAAAAGTGGAACACAAAACATTCCATATATTTCCATGATTGCATCGATCTCTACAATTTGCACAAGAATACAACCAGGACATCTTAGTTATCTCCACCTTTTCCTATCTCTGAATTGTTGTGCTTATTCTTCAATGAATTCCAAATAGATAAATAACATTAATCACTCTTATTATAAACAATTAGTAGCAAAATCCCTAGGAAATGCCAACAATCATCACTGAAATTGATAGGAATGAAGCACTTTCAGTTAAACCATACTACTTACATTATATAGTGAAGCTTTAAGGTCTTATGAAATGGAAATTTGCATGGTTGGGGAAACATGATCTATAAACCCCCTTATCTACCATTGAAAAATTCAATGGAGGTACAAAGTTAGTAATGCCTCCTTGTTGTCGGCATATTAATTCTTCTTCATTCATCACCCAAGATCTGTCTGCAGCTACTCCATCGCTTTGTTTCAACTGCAATTTCATCATGCAACACAAGATTTCCTCTTCACACAATTGAGATGCAAGGGTAACATAATTTCTAGCTATTGTTCCATCCCCTATCCCTTAATTCCCAAAAACATATATTTTCATTTACCTGCAGATGAACAGTATTATATACAAAACCACCATAATCCCCTTCTCCAGTGATGCAACACAGAGACTTTGAAAGTGGGAAGTAATAATGCTCATAATTAAATATACCATTTTATTGTTTTGGATAGAATTGCACACGAACCCACCATAACAGACTTTCCATCAATGAAATACAGATTTTGAAAATGGCTTGTAACTTATTGAGAATACTCATAATTATACCATTTTGTTGTTTGGGGAAACATTGCATATAAAGAAACCATAACCTCCTTCC
Organism: Pseudotsuga menziesii; assembly: GCA_001517045.1. NCBI lineage: Eukaryota > Viridiplantae > Streptophyta > Pinopsida > Pinales > Pinaceae > Pseudotsuga > Pseudotsuga menziesii. The sequence continues at coordinate 128,866 of LPNX010304668.1, read as the reverse complement.
CCAACAATTAAACACACAGACTTTGAAAATAGGCAGTAAGAATGCACAAAATTACAAGTGCAGTTTTGTTTTTTTGGACAACACTACATACAAAACCAACATAACCCGCATCCTCAACAATGACAAACAAAGAATTTGGAAATGGGAAGTAAGAATTCACATAATTAACATAACAATTTGTTGTTTTGGATAGTGTTGTAATGATGCCACCATAACCCACATTCCCAATGAAGAAATACAGAGGTTTTGAAAAGGGGAAGTAAGTATATTCAGAATGAAAGTTGAAAAACTTGGTTTGGAAAACGATTATTTTTGGCATTTAGGTTTGATGTAAGCAAGTTTTTTTCATCCTGCTGAGAATTTGACTTGTTGGGCAATGAATAACCCACAAATACTCATGGGTTTGGATTTTGTTAGCCATTTAGACTCGACAACAAAGAACCAAACTGAGGACTGAGTTAACTAGGCCCAACAGATATATGGCAACAACCCATTTTGGATAATATCCATATATAATTCAAGTTAACGCACCTAAATGGAGGGACCCTTATGAGAGTTGATCCACTTATGCATACCATCTTCAACAACACCATTGGGGGAAAGGCACAAAGTTCGGATAGACCATATCTTTCAAATGATGCACCTATTGATGAGGATAATGCGACAGACACTCAGTTGTAGCCACGCTTGAGATTATGCCAGTCAGCAAAGGGAGAAAAGTGGCAACGGTTAGTTACTGATTGAGTCCCCACATATAGCGATAAGGGAGGTTACCACGGGTAGACGAATAAGTGTTTTAGTGTTAGCAATCTTACTGATCGATACTGAACAAGAGGACCTACAACTACTCACAGGAAGGGGAAGTCACTAGGGATATTCATTGGGCCTACTCAATGAGCCTAATGGGGGGCCTAATCAATTAAATCGGGTTACTCATAGGGGCCTACTCAATACGAAAAATAGCATTTATGTAGATTTACCTAGGGGAAGGATGCCATCAACTGTTTAGTGTCTTGATGCTTCTGGCCTTTAGGCTTTACGAAATCACCCAACGAAGTTGGTGTTGAATTAATGGATCATAAAATTAACCCTTTCTTTCATAGTTGAGCATTAGTTGCAAGTAAGTTTTTAGATTGCATTAAGTTGTAGAGTAAGTTTTTAGATTGCATTAAGTTGTAGAGTGTAGAGAAAATATGTCTATGAATTCTATACATTATGTGAGAGCACAGTGGGGAGACATTCTGTGAGATCAAAATGGTAATATGTGTATAACATCAAGCATGCCAATGACTCCCCTACCAAAGCGCACACCAAAGAAAAGGATTCCAAGGAAGCTCATATGCCTAAGGTCAATATACCTGCAGAAGTACATATTAGATAGTTGTTGTTGGGGAAGGTGCCACTACCATGGGCATTAGAATTCAATATACAAGATGAAGCCCAGTTCCTAGACCTCAGCTTCAACCATTATGCATAGATCATCAAAGGCAAAGATGGTGTAGAAAGGGTCATTCCACAAGATTGGGTGGTGATCCTGTACAGATCAGGTATAATGACCCTCCTTGATGTCCCAATCTTTAGATGTCTCCCACCTATAAATGATTGTGTATGCTTCCTTTTGAGAAGATTACATGGGGAATACATCTGGCTTGACCAAAAGTATGCCATCAATGTAGACATCATGTATCAGATATTAGGATTATCACACATCGAAGAATATCCAGTAGATGTAATTTTAGCCATGGAAGCATCCATAGATGAATTTTACAAATGCTTTGGCATAGGAATGGGAACACACATGGAGTGGTCATCTTTGCTATCATAGACAAACACATTTTGTTTGTAACTCAGCTATTAGCTTGTAAACTCATGCACAAATGATGAAAAGATGAGTCCAATTGGGAGTTGTCCTCATAACAGAACGATGTGTGCAAGGAATAGGGATGTCATGGGCATGATATTGAAAAAAAGTTCAACCAATATTTCCTATATGTGCGGAACGATGGCAAGGGCTTCCATTACAACTGGGTCCTCCTCTTATTAGCAATTCTAGGTACGAATACGATACCCCCACATAAAGAACCTTCCCTACACCTTCCCTAGGTACGAATACGATACCCCCATATAAAGAACCTTCCCTACACCAAAATTAAATTTACTACATCAGGTTGTTTACAAGGAAGTGCAAGTCAATATCAATACCCCATTTTAGAAGTGGTATACACAGATGGTCGTGGACATAGCTAAATCTTATAGGATTCCATGGAATTTGATGGACAAGTATATTGACTCTATAATATTTAAAGTTGACATACATAGTGTTTCATTATTCCCCGTGCGGAGCCAAACACCTCTGCAAAAGCCCTTACCTTTTGTATAAAAACAATAGATATAAAAGAAGCAGTCATTAAATATCCCAAGGAGCTTCAACGTCTGATAGACATTGACATATAAATATTGGAGGAAACTAAGGTGTTCAACAAAAATAAGTCTGAAAGTGCAGAGACCAAAGCGTCGGTACTGAGGTAATCTCCATGAATATCTAAAAAGTACAAGAGTGAAGAATAGTAAGTCCACCTAGCACAAAAGCATGCAAAGTGGGCATGCACTTCCCCAATCCCTCCACCATATTTAGCATCTAAAGAAGAGGGGGCTCCACCTCCTCCATTCAGAAAGACATCATCATCTCCATGGAAGTCCAAATTAAAACAATATTGATGTGCAAAAGAATCTTATCAGATCAACCTGAAGAAATAGGAGAATTGAGCTCGATAGTGTAGCCAATTATGGACAATGTCATCCAGCTCCAATCAAACTTGGAGGTCACTTAGATTTTACAGAAGGATAGCTTGAAGTAGTTGGGAGAGTTATGCCTCGCACTGAGGATTAGAAAACCTTCAACCACTGAGCAAGTCCTGTCACAAGCAAAGTCCAACACCGTTCAATAGCTAAGGGAATAGACACCTGATAAATCAGAGCGTATGATCATCAGAATTAATCCCTTGGCACTGTCAACCATTGAACTGCTAGGAACCAACCCAACAATAGGGCTGGACCAAGCATGACCCCGTATAACATGGAAGACTTGGAACTTCTTTCAACTATGCTAGAAATTATACATATAATTTTTGTTTTGTTTTGGACAGCATTTCATACAATTACAAACCCACCATAACCCACTCCCCCAACAATGAAGGACGAAGATTTTGAAAATGGGTGGTAACAATACTCAGAATTGAACATAGCCTTTTGTTTTTTTCGACAACACTACATACCAAGCCACCATAACCCCCTTTTCCAACAATGAAGCACATAGATTTTGAAAATGGGTAGTATGGAAACTGAGAATAAAACATACTATTTTTTTTCTTTTGATGAGAATTGAGGTAATATCCAGGTGGGTATCAAGGAGATTCTTCATTTTCTCAGTCCTGGTCTTCTCTAGGATCTTCATGGACTTTTCCATATTTTCCATGCTTTGTTCCATCTTATAAACAAAGGACTTGAGGGTCAACCCTCTCTTCTTATGTCGTATATGCACATCATCATCCTCAGTGGCACTCATGGAAGTCGAGCTAGGCTTGGATTCAATGGATGTTGCTTCACAGATTCTATCCACATCATCATCCTCATAAGCCATCTCTTCTTCTTCCTCTTCCTCTTATTCTTCATGGAGCTTCTTCCCATAATCCCTATGCACAATGCGCTCAATGTGCTTATAGAATAGACACCTAGAAGTCTCCCCATGAAACTTAGCCTTGTTGTAGGACTTCTTGAAACGATTCCACTTGTATTTACATTGGACTCCGCTGTAATTAGTGTTGCAGGGAGCATTAACATCAATAGTGATTTGGCCCCAGTGTGTTTTCCCCAATCGGCCCTGGCTGACATTAAAGCACATGTCTTCGAACTTGAGGAGAAAGACATAAATGGCGGTGTTGGGCCATAGTGCCTCCTTCTGGGCTCTAGAGAATGACTCTTTCATGTCTTCGCGCAATCGATGTCAAGGGTCCCTATCCAGCTTGCTCATTTCTCTTAATCTATCCACACTCGAGATCGAGGGTTTAAATGGCCCAAATGGTCGAGGTCCATGTTTAAATGGCCAAAAGTATTTCATTATGTTTTGTTTTATTTCTTATAGGATTTGTTTTATGTTTATTTTTTATGTTGTTTTTTAGTAGGTATTAAAATTTTGTTTATGTTTTTGTTTATTTTTATTTGTTTCTTTTTATATGTGTGGTAAAACGTGTAGTCTAAAAATTCTACAATTTGGGTTGGAATGGAATAGGTAGATTTGTTTGGCACAGTTTTGAAAAAAATTGATCATAATTTTTAAAAATCCAGCTTACAATTATCAATTTTTGGAATTTTGGGTTCTCTAGGGGTTTATGGGGGTGTTAAATCCATTAAGACAAGATCAACAAATTAATCAGGAGGCACAAAATAGGCATATCTCAACTAATGCGATGTAAAAGACTCTTACTTACCAAAACTTCAACTGAGTCTCAAAATGGTCAAACGATGACTATTTTGGCCAAATGAAATATGAGCATAATAAGTTCAATAAGTTGAACACAATGGTATAAAATTTAGGACATGATGATGATTTTAACGAGAAATGACCAATATCCTAGACACGACACTAACTCAACTATCATGACGATGTAAAAGACACAACTTGGCAAAATTGTCAAAGGGGTTATACAAAAGTATAAATGGAGAAACAAGATACAGATGTGATAAGCATATCTCCCTATACATGATTGTGCAGAAGAAATTATTTTACAAAAAAGTTCACTAGGTTCGCCTCTGATGTCATTTTTCAACACTTTAGAAACATGTCGATATAGCCGAGACCCAACCTATATTATTAAAGGGGTCTCAAGGGTCTTTTTATTGATGAGAATAACAAATGATACACTATGAAAACAATGCTTAATATAATAGTTGATGAAACAATGAGGAAATAACCCACTGAATCCATGAAGAGGTCTACAATATACTAAATTTTAACACTACATATGGATTCGGAGAACCTTTAGGGGTCTCTGAATCCATCTGCAGTGTTAAAATTTAGTAAATTGTACAAATTTGTCAAAATTGTAATTTTCCATTGTCGAAGTGGAACAACTAAAAATGACCAAATAAATGACCAATTTTTATTTGGTCATTTTTAGTTTAAATCTTATCATGTGACCAAATTTGTCATTTATCTTGGTCATTTTTAGTTTAGTTCTTATCCCATGACCAATTTAGTCATTTATCTTGGTCATTTTTAGTTAGCTCACTTAAAATTTCTCAATTTTGGTCATTTATCTATTGAAAAAAACCATGGTGACCAATTTTTTTGGTCACTTGGTCACTTATCTCTCATTTTGTACTAGTGCATGAAATTGATGAGTGGATGGCGTGCTAGATTCGTCCATCCGTCAGAAAAATACTCACTCCGAATGAGGGCCATGTTGATGTAATTGGCTCAAGAATTTTATCCACCTCCTTCTTTGCCTTAACCAACAATGTGGTTCTAAGATTCTCTAAAGCAGGAGGCACATAATAGATGGAGCTCGTTCAATGAGACTTCAACACATCTCAATAAATAATGGTGACCATGCAACATTGAATGAGATGAAGTTGAGGTAGAAAAATAATGCAATGGTGAGGTCCACCTCTTCTCATGCCTCTTGTTGAAAAATCTTGTCCATTGGACCACTTGAAGATGGCCTCTTTCTTGTTGGATATGTATCACCTCTGCTAGGTGGAAATGGAGACCGAATGCTAGAGGGTTTCCTTAAGAATGGAAAATGATCCTCACCCTTTTTCTTTGTTGATGTTGCTACATTTCCTAAGCGTTCTTGATCCTCCTTTCACATATCCCTCCCTTTGGTAGCACTCACTTCTTTACATGAAGAAATCCCACAAGAAGGAAGGAGTATTTGTGAATTTAAAAAAACTCTTAAACTTATTCTTGCAAAAATTGCAAGTCCAAGACACATTGCCTCCCCCACCTAGCTTTTCCCCAAGCCCTTCTTTCCTAGTCACATACCTCCACAAAGGGTTTTTTTTCTCTTGGTCTTGTTGTCTTACTAAAACATGATTCAATGGAGCATGAGCTCCGCTAGCAGCTGATGGAGCACTAGCATGAGGAGTAGAAGAGCTTATGTTTTGAGGAATAGAAGGGGACACAATAGATGGGGCATTTCTTCCTTTCCTTTTCCCTTTAGCTTCTTCCCTAACGAATGAGACAATGTTCTTATTGTTTGATGATTGAGCTTGCAATCCACCCTCAATGCACTTCGAAACCCTTCCAAAACCTTCAAATCTTCTTCACCTGCAAAAACACACTTCTAGAGCTCTCTTCAAAAGTGCAAATGACAAAAGAAAAGATAAAAATTGGTTTTAAAGAGGACCCTGACATCCTTTCCGCAAAAGACGTGTCTTGTTTTTGAAACACGCTCTAACAATCGCAAGACATGCATGCCCGATTTCAAGAAACGCTGCAGAGACATGTCTGACACGCTCTATCAATGTGTCTGTGTCAAATACATATACACGAAACACACAACCCTAAATCAACGTGTCTGGTTTCTTAATTTATATATTTAATAAATAAATTATCAATTTTCTCAACAAATATCTGGCCTAAATCTTCCTTCCCATTTTTCTTTTCTAACCAAGAACTTACTATGTTTATTTTTTTAATTAATATGGTGCATCATTAGAGTTCATGATCACCATGACATCAAAAAATGGTGGCTGAGTTGATTTCAAACTCGAGAATCTATGATAAAATAAGTGAAAAGAAAATATATAACTTTGTGTTTTTATAATTTAATAGTTTATTATGTCATTCGACATATTGAGATGGATTTGAACTTTTTCATATCCATAGTTTGGCAAAGTTTTGACTTTTTATTATTTTATAGAAATTTAATTATTTAACATTTTATTGGATCATCCAACGTTGATGTATGACTTGGATTTTGGAGTGGGGGTTGGCTGTACGAAGATGTCAACAAAGTTTCATCTCTTCAAATGTTATTTCACCAAGGGTTGTCCCTAAAGGTTGGGCGATTATTATTATTCCCTGCTTGGAGGGAATAATGTAATCGATCAGTTTTTTATTGTTGTGCTTATGAATTGCAGTATTTTATATTATGCTTTTTCAGGTAAATCAAATCATTTTTTTAAGAATTTTCAAATCACCTTTTTATTGCGAAATTTGCTTTCCATTTTCGTTCTCACAACTGACATCCTGCTAACACAAGCATCCATCCTTGACAACTGACAGCCTTGAGCAGTCGGAGCGCCTTATATGCTGGACAGACTTTCCCTCGGGAGGGGAGCCTGTCTAATGGACACCGTTGGGGAGGAGAGCCTGTCCAATAGACACCGTTGGATGAGAAATCCAACGGTATCCATTGGACAGGCTCCCCTCCTGAGGGAAAGTCTGTCCAGTAAATAAAGATTGCACTGAGCAGCCATACATTGGCATCCTCCACAACTCATGCATCGATCCCTCACAACTGACAGCCCTAAGTAGTAATCCTCGGCTATGCAGTCAAAGTTAAGGTAGCGGACTTGCAAACAACTCAACTCCATGCATGCAACACCATTTGTCAATCTGTTGGCGTGCATGTAGACCAGGTCCATAATGAAAGGTACGCACCTTTACTTGAGCGGGTGTGAGTTTGAGTTAGAAGTTGAAGCAGAGAGTTTGTGCCCAGATTATATCTATATTGTCAGATCTAATTTGTCTCTAGTGTCTAGACAGATAATACCCTATCTCCTTACTAACAGGGCAGGATGGCGCCTTAGTTGTGTTATCGTTTTATTATTTTGTTTGTTGCTGTGTTGTTTCAAGTTTCTTGGGGTTTGTGCTGTACTGTTGTGTTTTATGCTATTGTCTGTATTTTGTATTTTATGTTTGTGCTGTACTGTAGTGTTTCATGTCACTGTTTGTGTTTTGTGTTTGTTGGTATTGGTTTGTTAGAAATCATTGAGATTCGGCCAGAGTCTTTGAGGAAGAGGCAGAGGCATCGCGTGGTTTATAATCGACTAAACGTTGAAACCCGGGCATAATCTTTACTCGCTGTGTCATTCGTGAGGGTAAGTATTACTTGGTTGATTAGAATATCATTACATAACAATATTGGAAACATAAATTTGCTGTGATTCTTAAATTTTTGAATTTTAACATAAACATTCTTTTAACATATTTAAATAGGTTTTAAAAATTCACTTTTTACTAAATATCTTATATTCACTTTTGAGGCATGATGTTGTCGTCTCTGAATTTTTTACAAGTTTTCAATGATTTTCTTAGAATATCATTACATAACAATATTGGAAACATAAATTTGCTCTGTGATTCTTTCATTTTTGAATTTTAACATAAACATTCTTTTAACATACTTAAATAGGTTTTAAAAATTCACCTTTACGAAATATCTTATATTCACTTTTGAGGCATGATGTTGTCGTCTCTGGATTTTTTACAAGTTTTCGATGATTTCATCTTTAGAATATCATTACATAACAATATTGGAAACATAAATTTGCACGCGAGAGGTAGATTGCATTTTGAACTCCTGCTTTGTTTGCTTGCTTTTTTGTGGGCAGGGGATTTCTAAGATTCCTTCTCGTTTTTGCTTGACACGTGGAAGCAGTGCTTGGATTTGTAGGTGTGGGATTCAAGTTGGTGCGCTAAGGGAGACGCAGAATTGAAGCTGAGAAGGTAATGTTTTTTTGTTTGTTTCTGTGGGTATGGCTATTTGTTTTTTATTGCAGGGTGGGTTTCTCTGTTTGTTTGCTAACGGGCATTCTGTTTTGCAATGCAGTGAGGGTTTTGTTGTTGGTTTTAGTGCTGGTTTGAAGAGTGTGGTGAGGGTTCCAGCTATGGCCCTTTTTCTCTTTCCTTTGTTGTTTATCGTTAAATGATTTCTGATATAATATAACGATAAATGGTAGTTGTTCTACAGTCACTGATAATGGCAGCCGACTTCAATTCGAGGCTTGAGTTTCAATAGATTCATTTAGTTTAAATTTCTAGCTTTTGATAGCTTTCGTGTTGGAAATATTAATCACTCGCAGATCTGTATCTGACTCTCAGCCGACTCTGTCAGAGAGTCTGTATCAGTGAAGATCTTGTCAGTCAATCTGACAAGAGGGAAAAGTCCACGATTCGGCAATGTAAACCACTCGAATTTATTTTTGAAGCTAAGTTATTAGGTAGATAGTTATTACACTCTTTAATGATGAGTCACTCAATTCATGTAGAAGAAATTTTCAGGTTGCCTATAAATAGAAGAAGCAAATTGTAAATTAAGTTAGACACAAGTCACTAGGCGAAATTCAGAGAGACGAAATTCAAAGAGAGAGGAACTCAGGTTGAGAAAGAGAAGTTGAAGCTCAAGCCTCTGTGTAAGAGATTCGAAGAGCTAAAGCTCTGTAAAAGGATCAGTCGATGTGGACACACAAGTTTGTAATAGCTTTGTTATTTCCTCATAGTTATATATATGAAATAGTTTATGGTTCCATGCATGTTTATTTGGTTGCACATTATTTCCAGATTTACGTGTGTAAATGTTGTTTACATTTATCAGTGAAGTGAAAAATCAAAGACCCCATAAATTTCTCACCGCTTCAAAGTTCCAGGTTTTACCGCACATTGGTCGACACAAGTCTTCCTACATATTTGGGTATATGTTTTATAAGTTCTTTGAAATTATTAATGTGTCTAAAACATACTCTGTAGATTTTGACCAAAGTGAATTGAAATTATTAATGTGTCTAAAACATACTCTGTAGATTTTGACCAAAGTGAACCCACAAGGTCCGTTGAGGTAATCTGACTTAGAGGTCGAAGAGGTCAACTGACTTGAGAGGTCGAAGAGGTCAGCGGACTTGGAGGTGACAAGTGGTTGAGGTAAGAACCGACAAGTAAGAACTTGTCAATCCGACTAAAATTTATAAACTTGTCTAGTAGGAAGTTAGACAAGTTTCAGTGGAAAAATAAGTAAAAAAGAGTCGACGTGAAAATATTTAATTTTTAATATTAAGTTTAGTCAGCTTGGTTTTGGCTAACACTTCGCATATGAGCATATCTGAGCGCCCTAGAGCCTGGTTAAAAAATGTAATTATAAGGGAATTGTTTCAAATTGAGGTTCAGTCGATTACAGAATTTTTCTGACTACTGTAAAAAAACATAGTACTGATTTTCAATTAAATAATGCCAACTCATTTAAATTTTAAATTTTAAAATAGGAAATTGTACCAAACGCAAACTCCCCACAATCAATATAATTTGCATGTGCGTGAGGAGGGGTTTCTTTTAGCCTGGTTCCATCATCATCAAGGCTGGGCTACGCCAAAACCTCTCTTATCTCCATGTGAGGAGGTTATGAGAAAGATACTCCAAAGGCTTCGGGATAGAGGTATCATTAGCTGGAGAAGACCCTGGCCGACCCACGTGGCCTGCTTGACCAACGTCAGCGACAGATAGTGGAGCGGTTAATCTCCTCACTCGGTCATGAGGTTTATGAAATCACCGAATTTTTCCTTTAAATTTAAAATCAAATCCGCGGAATTGCCTTCAACATTATGGAAAAGGAATTCAATATAAATATGTAGAATTATGTAAAAGCTTAGGTTCAACTTTATGGAAAAGGAATTCAATATAAATATGTAGAATTATGTATAAGCTTAGGTAGAATGTTTGCATGAAACAGATTCCATTCAAATGGGCAAGAATTATTTTCTACGTTTTCCTTAATTTGTCAGCATCAGCCATAATTCTTAATTTAACAAATTCATGTATATCCAAACCTTTGGGATTAGTGTGACATTTAACACACTTGATTTAATAATAATGTAATCTTTTATAGACATGTACGGATTTATTATATTCAATTATTGATAATGACCATTATTAACATGTGTATAATTTTTATATATTTATTTTTATTGTTAGTGTTGGAGTGTTACTAGTCATAAAAGTAATATAAAGTGCTTGTTATGGTTATGGCAACTTCTTTATTCTAACTTTTCTTCACGTAGGGATTTAAAATTACATATCCGCAAACGTGCATAGATCAGTTTACAATTGACGCTGAAGAGATCCACCGCAGAGTATAGCAAAGAATCAAAGGGACCTGGATAAACTTTCATAGCGGCCTTCACATTTAAGAAGAGTAAGAGTGTCCGCACTTTATAAGTAAATATCATAAAATATTTGGACAAATTCATTCATAAAATAGTTAATATACACATTATAAGTAAATATCATAAAATATTTCAACAAATTCATTCATAAAATAGTTGATGTACACATAGAAGCTTGCGTATTGCTCTTAGCACAAGCACAAGAAAATGGTTATAATATTTAATATATAATAAAATGTTTAGGTTTAGATCATTTATATATTCCATTTTTTACAATCTTAAAGGTAATTAACATATATTCCACTTTTTACAATCTCTATATTCCACGTTTTGCAATCTTAAAAGGTATGGAATATGCAATACAATCATTCCAATACAATTCTAAAGGCAGGGAATATGGTTTAAACTATCAAGTGCGATGATCTGGATGGTTTGGCAATGGCGCAGGCAGTGCAGGATCAGATGTACTTCCCGACATCCTGTCGAAGGTTCGGCCAATAGAAATACTTCTGCAGTACTGCCATTATTTTCTCAACCCCGAAATGCCCAGCAACCCGACTGTAGTGCGCTTCCCAAATCATCTTGGCATGCTCGTTTGAAGGAACACAAAGGTGTCCCATGTGACACAGTAGTACATCCTGGAGGTGAAATTTTGGAACTTGGTTTCCCTCCAAGAGCGTCTGGTATGTGTGGCTGAATTCTAGATCGCTCTTGTAGAGAAGCGGCCAATCAGAAGTCTCGTGCCCACAAGAGTTGAGCACGGTCGTTATCGCCACGATTTGTGGTCGGCTGAGGCAATCTGCAACATTATTGGTGCTTCCCTTCTTGTACTTGATGTTCAAATGAAACTGTTGTAGATATGTGGACCACTGCTTATGGCGATCGTTCTATAAATTCCCTTGTGTCTGCATGAATTGCAAGGGTCATTGGTCTGTGTGGATGATCATTTCCTTCCCCAAAATGTAATGCTTCCATTGCTGGAAAGCCTGTACAATGGAATACATCTCTTTGTCATAAGTGGGATATTTGCGGACTGTGTCTGCCAGTGTCTCACTGTGATATGTCACTGGATGCCCTTGTTGAGTAAGGACTGCCCAAATAGCATAGTCAGAGGCATTTGTCTCGATCTCAAATGGTTGTTGCAAGTCTGGTAATGTGAGCACTGGGGCACAACAGAGGCAATGTTTCAATTCTGCAAATGCCTTCTGCTGAGTTTTGGACCAAAAGATTTTTGCTTTCGCTCCTCCCTTGGTGACTTGACTCAAGGGCCAAGTGATTTGAGATAATCCCAACACGAACCTGCGGTAGAAATTAGCAAGGCCCAAAAGGCTACGAAGCTCTGTTAGAGTAGTTGGGGCTGGCCAATCCTGAATGACTTGGATCTTGGTTGGATCCACATGTACCCCACAGTCATCAATAATGTATCCTAGATACTGAACCTAGGTCATGCCAAAAGTGCACTTGTCGAAATGGGCACACAACTTGTGCTGCCGCAATGTTTGGAGGACCTGTCGGATGTGGTGGAGGTGCTTTTCCCAAGTATGGTTGAAGATCAGGATGTCATCCAAGTACACTACTACAAATGAGTTGGTGAATGGCTGCAAGATGTCATCCATTAGTCTCATGAAGGTTGCAAGAGCATTCGTCAGCCCGAAAGGCATGACCAACCATTCGAAAAGGCCCTCTTTGGCTTTGAAGGCAGTCTTCCACACATCGGTCAGCTCGATCGGTACCTGGTGATACCCGGACTTTAAGTCGATCTTGCTAAAATATTTTTCCCCTTTAAGCTGGTCCAGGAGGTCATCAATCCGTGGGATCGGGTACCTATTACGGACAATGATCTTGTTTAGCGCCCAATAGTCAATACAGAGTCTCCAAGTCCCATCCTTTTTCTGTACCAACACGATCAGGCTCCCACAAGGCGATGAACTTGGCTGGATGTGACCCTTCTACAGCAGCTCCTGAATTTGCCTCTTGATTTCATCATTCTCCAAAACAGAGCGACGATAGATCAGACCATTGGGCAACGACGCACCTGGGGTCAGATCGATGGGGTGCTTGACCTGACAGTGGAGAGGCACCCCGGTGGGTGAGGTGAATATGTCTCGGTACTCCTCCGTGACCTTGTCCATTTGTTGTTGTCATGCAGAGGGGCCCTGTCTGTAGGTTGTGGCCACAATCTTCTTCTTGCCCTTAGGGTGGATCATCAAGAAAACAAACTTCATGGTTTTGGAAATGAGCTTACTACATTTTTTTGCAGTAACCAAAGAGATAGCGGTAGGGGGTGGTACCTCTGGTATCTTGTACAAATTATTTCCCAACGTAATAATAACAATGCGAGGCTGAAACTCATACATAGCATGTCGCTTCCATAAGTATGGTTGACCTAATAATACATCACAAACATCAAGAGGAGCAATATCACATAATACCTCATCAGTGAAGGGCTTGATGCTGTAGGGAAGGCGACACTATTGGCTAACACGAAGATCTCATCCTTGGTGAAGCCACCCGATGGTGTACAGATGCGGGTGTGTTGTGGTCAGCAAACCCAACCACTTCATGACCTTTGCTAAAATCAGGTTCTTTTGGCTCCCACTGTCGACGATGAACTGTAGCGGCAAACCCTTTACCCACATTTGGGAGTGGAAAAGACGCTCCTCCTCCTTTGAATCTTCTGGTTCTTCCTTTTGGATCTCCGTGGTGGCAACGGTGGGGTTGGGCTCTGCATCGATAATATTCTTCCCTCTGTCATTCCCCTTCTTGGGTTCAGATTCAGTGTCAGAGTATGCATCTGATTCAAAATCCTTTATCTCGGCCACCAGTGACTGCTTAGCCCAACACTCACTTGTGTTATGAGTGGGGCTCTTATGGAACTCACACCACTTTCCTACTTCCTTCTTCGGCTTTGCAGTGTTTCTCTTTGCTTGCGGCTTTGGCAAGTTTTCTTGAGTCGACATGCCTTGGTTGTGTCCTTGGTTCTACAGTTTGGGGGCACCTTTCCCTTGCTTCTGATTCGCAGATCCAAAGTCTCGCTTTTTCTGTTTGAATTTTTGCTCAATTTTGGCAGCATACCGATATGCCATACCAAGCGAGGAGATGTCGAGGAACTCCATTTCCTCCTGAATGTATCTGTGCAGACAACTGCGATACTTCAGCACCAAATGTTTCTTTGAATTTTTGATACCCAACTTGGTGTGTAGGGTATGGAACAGATTCGTCAGCTCATGCACATCTTGATCTCTTTGTTGCCGCAACGTAGTCCATTGGATGTACGTGTCGTCATAGCTCCCCACCGGATAATATTGTCCCTTTATGGCATCTCGAAAAGAATTCCAAGTGGGTACAGCTAAGAACAGAGAGAGTTCCTCCTCATCCTTTCTCTCATAGTAGGTTTCCCACCAATCCTTGACATGGGGGGCTGCTTTGAGTAGAGAAAAAGTAATCTTTTCCTGGTCAAAAAAGTCATGAACCGAGAAATATCCTTCTAATAAATTCAACCATTTATCTACGGCGTCTGCATCTATTCGACCATCAAATATGGGAATGCCGAAGTTTACTTGTACCTTAAAAGGGGTTGCACCTCCAGAGTGGCTACTAGATGCAGATGCGCCGCTAGTGGGAAGTCGTTGAAGGATCTGGGCGAAGTTATCCATCATCGCGTTCCTTTGTTTTTCAAGGGCCTCCTCGAGCAATATTTTGATAGGATATTCTACGCCCTCATCTTTCTTTTCATCCCCCATGGGTGGCCGTCGAGATTTGTGAGGCTGATCTTGCAAAGGTTCAACCAAATCAAGCCCTAACTCTTTATACCCCGCCCTTGTTGGGGACATGCAAAGAAGGATCGAGAAAGAGAAGATTGCTCTGATACCACTGATCCGGATGATCCAGATTTATGCAGGAACGTAACAGAATACACAAATAACCATAGAAACAAATATGCAGTGGAAATAACACTTAATTTCATTAATCAATAACTGAAACTTGTTTACATACAGAATGGAAATAAACTAGCTAGAGTGCTGGTAGCTTATCTCTGAGAAGAGATGTGGCGGCTACATGCCTCTGAACTTTGTGTTATAATGAGGCTCGAAGGCCTATATATTATTGAGAAACAATGGAAACCCTACACATCCAAAAACCTAACCCTAGGAGGTGAAACACCTTAATGTGGGCCCCGTTGGGTAACTTGGTACATTAATTTCCCGGGGTCGTAACTTTAGCATACTACCTTTGTTTGACGCGCATGATACATCGTTAGAAAGATTTGTTTAAGGACTACATCCATAAACAACAAATATTGAGTCCGAACAAACTCATATTAGCCGGACCATTCGATGCCAAAAAAACGTCGATGCCAAAAAAACGTCGTTTAGGGCCTCAAAACAGCTCCAGAAGTTTAGGACCTGAAAATTTCCAAAAATAGTAAATTGTGCTACAATTAAGGAAACTGGAAAACTGAAAGAAACAGTGGTGGAGGTCCAAGAGGAATAGGTGGGTGGCCACCAATATCCTCCTGGATCATTCCTCCCCCCTTAGGAAGCAATGGTCGCCATTGCGTTGAGTTCCTCCATGAGATGAGGAAACTTCTGTTGAACTTGGTCCCCGGTGAGCCACTTTCGCTGGTGAAGGAGTTGGCCTGCTTTGACAACTCGATATAGCTGGATCTTCTGCTAGCGAGTGTTCTTGATCTGTGTGTCCATAATCCGATCAGTTGTGGCTTGTTCCATGCAGTCGAGGTTTAACTCTGTTGGTGTGAGTTGTTCTACCACATCTGATGTGTCCAATAGAGGTGGAAAGTAGGGCCAAAGGCGATCCACATTGAACACTGGGTGCAGACCAAGGAATGGTGGAATACTGAGCTCGAATTCATTGTCCCCGACAGCCTTGGTGATGGTGTGTGACCCATATCGGAGCGGGCGAAGCTTGCGGTGGGGTCCAACGAGGCACTCCTTCTGTAAATGTAGCCACACTTTGTTGCCCACCTGGAAGTTGTGTTGCACCTGATGTTGATCATGTTGCTGCTTGTACTTAGCATTGGATCTGTCCAATATGTCATGAACCTATTGGAGAATGTGCTGAATGTGCTCAATGAAGCTGTTCGCCTTGGAAACTTTAGACTGGATATGAGTTGAATCAGCCTGAGTAGCTGCAAATGGCATGGCTACGTCAATGGGACATAGTCGCTGGAATCCCAAGCCCACCTGAAAGGGGCTATGGTTGGTTGAGCTGTGGAGGACACGATTATAGCTCTGTTGTACATAGGCGAGGCTCTGATCCCATGTGCGTGGATGCTTTGAGTTGTACATGCGCACAATGTGTACGATCATCCTGTTGATGACCTCTGTCTGGCCATCAGTCTGGGGATGGAAAGATGTGGACTTTGTGAGCTTGGTGTCTAGCATTGACCATAGGCTAGACCAAAATGTACTAAGGAACCTATTGTCCCAGTCTGAGATTATAGACTATGGGATACCAAAGTGTACCCACACTCGTTCAAAGAAGAGTTTAGCAGTGGCTTCTGCTGTGATATTCTTCTTGCAGGCTGCCATTATGGCCATCTTTGAGAATCTGTCAACGACCACAAACACACAGTCATTGCCGTGCTTAGTAGAAGGAAGGCCTAACATGTAATCCATGGAGATGGATTCCCAAGGTCGACTAGGGGTAGACAACATAGTATAGAGGCCTTGCTTCTTGATGGATGGTTTGGCAATGGCGCAGGCAGTGCAGGATCGAATGTACTTCAAAACTTCCTGTCAAAGGTTCGGCCAATAGAAATACTTATGCAGTACTGCCACTGTTTTCTCGACCCTGAAATGCCCAGCGACCCAACTGTAGTGCACTTCCCAAATCATCTTGGCATGCTTGCTTGAAGGAACACAAAGGTGTCCCATGTGACACAGTAGTACATCTTGGAGGTGAAATTTTGGAACTTGGTTTCCCTCCAAGAGCATCTACTATGTGTGGCAAAATTCTGGATCGCTCTTGTAGAGAAGCGGCCAATCAGAAGTCTCATGCCCACAAGAGTTGAGCACTGTCATTATCACCACGATTGGTGGTCAGCTGAGGAAGTTTACAACATTATTGGTGCTTCACTTCTTGTACTTGATGTTCAAATGAAACTGTTGTAGATATGTGGACCACTTATGATGGCGATCATTCTGTAACTTCCCTTGTGTCTGCATGAACTACAGGGGTCGGTGGTCTGTGTGGATGATCTTTTCCTTCCACAAAATGTAATGCTTCCATTGCCGGTAAGCCTGTACAATGGAATACATCTCTTTGTCATAAGTGGGATATTTGCGGACTCTGTCTGACAATGTCTCACTGTGATATGCCACTGGATGCCCTTGTTGAGGAAGGATTTCCCCAATAGCATAGTCAGAGGCATCTATCTCGATCTCAAATGGTTGTTACAAGTCTGGTAATGTGAGCACTGGGGCACAACAGAGGCGATGTTTCAATTCTGCAAATGCCTTCTGCTGAGTTTATGACCAAAAGAATTTTGCTTTCGCTCCTCCCTTGGCGACTTGACTCAAGGGCCAAGTGATATGAGAGAATCCCAACACGAACCTGCAGTAGAAATTAGCAAGGCCCAAAAAGCTACGAATCTTTGTTAAAGTAGTTGGGGCTGGCCAATCCCGAATGACTTGGATCTTGGTTGGATCCACATGTACCCCACAGTCATCAATAATGTATCCCAGATACTGAACCTATATCATGCCAAAAGTGCACTTGTCCAAATTGGCACACAACTTGTGCTGCTGCAATGTTTAGAGGACCTGTCGGATGTGGTGGAGGTGCTCTTCCCAAGTATAGCTAAAGATCAGGATGTCATCCAAGTACACTACTACAAATGATTTGGTGAATGGCTGCAAGATGTTTTCCATCAGTCTCATGAAGGTTGCAGGAGCATTCGTCAGCCCGAAAGGCATGACCAACCATTCGAAAAGGCCCTCCTTGGCTTTGAATGCAGTCTTCCACACATCGGTCAGCTCGATCGGTACCTAGTGATACCCAGACTTTAATTCGATCTTGCTAAAATATTTGTCCCCTTTAAGCTGGTCAAGGAGGTCATTAATCCATGGGATTGGGTACCTATTCCGGATAGTGATCTTGTTCAGCGCCCGATAGTCAATACAGAGTCTCCAAGTCCCATCCTTTTTCTGTACCAACATGATCGAGCTCCCACAGGGCGATGAACTTGGCCGGATGTGACCCTTCTGCAGCAGCTCCTGAATTGCCTCTTGATTTCATCATTCTCTATAACAGAGCAGCAATAGATCAGTCCATTGGGCAGCGGCACACCTGGGGTCAGATCGATGGGGTGCTTGACCTGACAGTGGAGATGCACCCTGGTGGGCGAGGTGAATATGTCTCGGTACTCCTCCACGACCTTGTCCATTTGTTGTTGTCATGCGGAGGGGTCCTGTCTAGAGGTTGTGGCCACGATCTTATTCTTTCCCTTAGGGCAGATCATCAAGAAAACAAACTTCCCGGTTTTGTAAATGAGCTTACTGCATTGTTTTGCAGTAACCAAAGAGATAGTGGTAGGGGGTGGTACCTCTGGTATCCTGTACAAATTATTTCCCAACGTAATAATAACAGTGCGAGGCCGAGACTCATACACAGCATGTCGCTTCCATAAGTATGGTTGACCTAATAATACATCACAAACATCAAGAGGAGCAATATCACATAATACCTCATCGGTGAAGCGCTTGATGCTGTAGGGAAGGCAACACTGCTGGCTGATGCGAAGATCTCGTCCTTGGTGAAGCCACCCGATGGTGTACGGCTATGGGTGTGTTGTGGTTGGCAAACCCTACCGCTTCACGATCTCTACTAAAATCCGGTTCTTTTGGCTCCCACTGTCAACGATGACCTGTAGTGGGGAACCCTTTACCCACATTTGGGAGTGGAAAAGATGCTCCTCCTCCTCTGAATCTTCTGGTTCTTACTTTTGGATCTTCGTGGTGGCAACGGTGGTGTTGGGCTCTACATCGATAATCTTCTTCCCTCTGTCATTCCCCTTCTCAGGTTCAGATTCAGTGTCAGAGTATGCATATGATTCAGGAGCCTTTATCTCAGCCACCAGTGACTGCTTAGCCTGACACTCACTTGTGTAGTGAGTGGGGCTCTTATGGAACTCACACCACTTTCTTGCTTCCTTCTTCGGCTTTGCAGTGTTACTCTTTGCTTGTGGCTTTGGAAATTTTTCTTGAGTCACCATGCCTTGGCTGTGTCCTTGGTTCTGCGGTTTGGAGGCACCTTTCCCTTGCTTCTGATTCGCAGATCCAAAGTCTCGCTTTTTCTGTTTGAATTTTTGCTCAATTTTGGCAGCATACCGATATGTCGTACCAAGCGAGGAGATGTCGAGGAATTCCATTTCCTCCTGAATGTATCTGTGCAGACAACTGCGGTACTTCAGCATTAAATGTTTCTCTGAATCTTTGATACCCAACTTGGTGCACAGGGTATGGAACATATTCGTCAGCTCATGCACATCTTGATCTCTTTGCTGCCACAACGTAGTCCATTGGATGTACTTGTCCTCATAGCTCCCCACCGGATAATATTGTCCCTTTATGGCATCTCGAAAATAATTCCAAGTGGGTATGGCTGAGAATAGAGAGGGTTCCTCCTCATCCTTTCTCTCACAGTAGGTTTCCCACCAGTCCTTGACATGGGGGGCGGCTTTAAGTAGAGAAAAAGTAATCTTTTCCCAGTCAAAAAAGTCATGAACCGAGAAATATCCTTCTAATAGATTCAACCATTTATCTATGGCATCTGCATCTATTCGACCATCAAATATGGGAATGTCGAATTTTACTTGTACCTTAAAAGGGGTTGCACCTCCAGAGTGGCTGCTAGATGTAGATGTGCCGCCAGTGGGAAGTCGTTGAAGGATCTAGGCGAAGTTATCCCTCATCGCGTTCCTTTGTTTTTCAAGGGCCTCCTCAAGCAACATTTTGATAGGATCTTCTGCACCCTCATCTTTCTTTTCGTCTCCCATGGGTGGCCGTCGGGATTTGCGAGGCTGATCTTGCAAAGGTTCAACCAAATCGAGCCCTAACTCTTTATACCCCACCCTCATTGGGGACATGCAAAGAAGGATCGAGAAAGAGCAAATTGCTCTGATACCACTGATCCAGATTTATGCAGGAACGCAACAGAATACACAAATAACCATAGAAACAAATATGCAGCGCAAATAACACTTCATTTCATTAATCAATAACTAAAACTTGTTTACATACATAATGGAAATAAACTAGCTAGAGTGTTGGTAGCTTATCTCTGAGAAGAGATGTGGCGGCTACATGCCTCTAAACTCTGTGTTACAATGAGGATCAAAGGCCTATATATTATTGAGAAACAATGGAAACCCTACACATCCAAAAACCTAACCCTAGGAGGTGAAACGCCTTAATGTGGGCCCCGTTGGGTAACTTGGTACATCAATTTCCGGGAGTCGTAACTTTAGCATACTACCTCTATTTGACGCGCATGATACATCGTTAGAAAGATATGTTTAAGGAATACATCCATAAGTAATAAATATTGAGTTTGAAATGGACTCATATTTGTCAGACCATTCAATGCCAAAAAAACATCGTTTAGGGCCTCAAAATGGCTCCGGAAGTTTAGGACCTGAAAATTGCCAAAAATAGTAAATTGTGCTACAATTAAGGAAACTGGAAAACTGAAAGAAAAAGTGGTGGGGGTCTAAGAGGAACAGGTGGGTGGCCACCAATATCCTCCTGGATCACCAAATTTATGCAGGAACGCAACAAAATACACAAATAACCATAGAAACAAATATGCAATGAAAATAACACTTCATTTCATTAATCAATAACTGAAACTAGTTTACATACAGTATGGAAATAAACTAGCTAGAGTGCTGGTAGCTTATCTCTGAGAAGAGATGTGGCAGCTACATGCCTCTGAAATCTGTGTTACAATGAGGCTCGAAGGCCTATATATTATTGAGAAACAATGGAAACCCTACACATCCAAAAACCTAACCCTAGGAGGTGAAATGCCTTAATGTGAGCCCCGTTGGGTAACTTGGTACATCAATTTCCTGGGGTCGTAACTTTAGCATACTACCTCCATTTGACGTGCATGATACATCGTTAGAAATATCTGTTTAAGGACTACATCCATAAACAACTAATAGTAAGTCTGGAACAAACACATATTTTCCCGACCATTCGATGCCAAAAAAACGTCGTTTAGGGCCTCAAAACAGCTCCGGAAGTTTAGGACCCGAAAACTGCCAAAAATAGTAAATTGTGCTACAATTAAGGAAACTGGAAAACTGAAAGAAACAATGGTGGGGGTCCAAGAGGAATAGGTGGGTGGCCACCAATATCCTCCTGGATCAGCCATGTAGCTTAAGCATCCATGTAGAAAGAGTTGGACACACTCTCTCACAAGGGGGAGATTCACACGAGCTCTTTCACTTACTAAGATGCAAGGGAAGTCTATTGCTTGGGAAATTTGTCAGAAAATTGTTTTCCCTTGTTGGGTGCAGGTTTTGTACTAAAATTCGACCCTGAAGAATCGTTGGGTGTTAAAATTCCATGTTGAGCCATGATTCATTGTCAATTAATTTACAAATTGTGTATGAACCTTTCTCAAAGATAATTATGGGTGTTGTTTGACAGTGGTGGCCCAGTGTAAGGAATTCCACTATTTTTCTCTAGGATAGATACTGAGCAAGGGATTACACTATTGGTTTGGAACTAATTGATGGGCATTGTTTGACAATGGTGGCCTAGTTTAAGGTATTCCATTGTTTTGATATGGGATATATACTAAGGAAGGGATTACACTTTTTGGTTTGGAACTAGTTTATGGGCATAGTTTGATAGTGGTGGCCTGGTGTAAGGTATTCCATTGCTTTGCTCTGGAATATATACTAGGGGAGGGATAAAAATACATACTATTGGAGTGCAATTGTTGAGTGCCAAACTCTGAGAGATATCATGGTGGGGAAATATTTTTTTCACCTTTAAACTTCCCTTTTCCCATCAACCTTGTGCATTATCTTGGTGGATTCATAGTCTCAACTCAGGGGTGGCACCTCACTGAGAAATATATGAGCAAGGCATCCTATGGTTGGGTGGAGTGTGCCTCACATGCAGCCAGTTGTTTAAGTTGCTTAATATTCAGATAAGTGTTTTACTCTATAATAATAATTTTATGATTGTGTATGATTTAATATTGGGTATAATGAATGAAATGATTCATGAAGGATATGCATTATTGTTGCACTGAATTCCTCCACATAAATATTATGATAAGTATTATGTTTTGAATCAGAATGAATTATTTTTAATGGTATAGCTAATGAATGGAAGGAATTGCCAAAGAATTGAGTTATGGATTGTACATGGATGCAATATGCATGTTTCTTCATGAAGAATGGAAATTATACTCGTTTTGAACATGAAACTTATGTTTTGGATAGTCACACTAAATTCTATAAATTTATCCATGAACATTCCTACACATAAATAATTGTATATGAATAATATCTATAGGAGTTATACCTGGTGAATGCATTTTTCCGTGGAAACCCATCAATCTCTAATAGTAGATTTGTTTTTTTGGAAAAATTGTCGAAGTGTTGTGAATTATTCTTGTTGGGAACATTCATTCACCCAGTAAATTGTTGTCATGATAAGGTTTATCTGTTATTTTCCTTACTTGCAAGAATGTTGGACATTTCCTATAATAGGAAGACTTACCCAGGATGTCAATGGAAGTTAAACTTGGGTTTGTGAGCCTTAAGTTTTAATACAAAATCATGATGTTGAATGGTTGGTTACCAAATACATTCATAAATGTTTTAATCCATAGATGCCAGATTGAAGGAAGGTGTCTGTATGATATTCTTATTCAGTTCAATTTTCATGAGTTGACATGTTTTCGTAAATGAATTTGACTAATTTCCAAGTAGGAGGTAGAAGAACCCTTCCATATTTATAAAAAAAAATTAAGAGCACAAGTAAGTGCTATCACCCTTTATGTGATTTATGTTGGGTGTGAGTTAGTGTCGTAATGGGGTACGTTACAGAGTGGTATTAAGTAAAAGGTTTCATCTCTCAAACCTCATTGGTTATAGACCAAATATTTGGGTATGATTTTATATTATATGCTTAAACTATACTCAAAATATTGAATGAAAAAAATTAGAAAGGAAAATGCATGCGTTATGATAAACTTATGTAAGTATGAAGATTTAATTTGTTCCTAACAAAATGGCTAAATATTCAAATTGCCAGGTTTAATAGAAAGTGGTGCAGTGAAAATGGTGGATGAACCGGGACTTTCCTTTCTTACTGGGGAAGTGGGGATGAGTGCCCAAAGAAAAAAATCTAGTGGTCCTAAGATAGAGGTGGAGGCAGTGGAATTGCTCCAAAACTTAAAATATTTACAGGTTGGAAATAGAAGAATATTACATAGTTTATAGCAACATAATAAAGTGAATATACAACTATTTCAAAATTTGATGCATCTATAGAATCAGGCGCAACATGTCCCTATCATTATGAGAGGAGAATAAATATATTCTCTTAGCAGAGGATTTGTTGATATACAATTGCACTTGAGAAGTAGAGTTGTGAACCAAGTGGGGCATCATTCCCATGATAAATCAATTGAAAGCAATCACAAAAGGTGGGAACATGGAAATAGACCAGATTCAGTATCTAGAAGATATAGGAAGAGAAAATATGATGAGAACCCATTACAGGGTGAACTCAGAAAAATTAAACCTCCTACTTTCGATGGAGAGAAATCATAGGAAAGTGCATAAATATGGTTGTTAGAAATAAGGAAATGTTTGTAGCTACATGATTACTCTGATAATCAAGAGACCGAAATCCCTATATACAATCTTCAAGGAAATACTTACTAGTGGTGGAAACAATTGAAGAAGGAGAAAATATTAATGAAAAGAAAATTTCAGAAATATTTTAAACAAGAGTACCTGTCCCGACAATATTATGATAAGAAAATTCAGGAGTTATTTGAACTCAAGATGGGTAATATGATCACATAGGAGTATGAGATAAGGTTTTTGGAACTATTAATATATGTGGGTTTTATCCAAGATGAAAATGTTAGAATCTAGTGATTTCTCAATGGATTACCAACATTCTACCGAGAAAAAATCACTTATGATGAACATCATATTCCAAATGAAGCCATAAGGAAGGATAAATGATTGCACAGACAACATAATGGAAGACGAGATATGCACAAAATTCAAAAAGGTGAACTGGCAGACGAACAAGACCAAAGGAAAAAGGGGTCTAAAACTCTTGATGTTAGAGGTAACCAGACTAAATATTTCAAAGAGAGAACTCCACCTAGTGAATTAAAGAAGGTTGAGCTACACGAATAAGGAAACAATATCAAGTTAAATGTTGGAAATATGGAGGTGATCACTTTGTTAATAAATTTCCAAAGAGGAGTAGCAAAGGAGCCAAAGTATATAATGTTCAAGAAGCTACCAGAATAGAAGATGTAGTGAGGAACGTACCTTGAAATTATGTAGCTCTAGATAATCGACAAGAAGACCATCAATCGTCTATGATAAATATTGAATGTAAAATTGTTGATGTGCCAAATTCTATTTTAGTTGATTCTAGAGCCACCTATAGTTACATTAATGCTAATGTGATTGAAATATGTCACTTAGTGAGCAGTAAGTCACCATACTCCAAACAATGCAGTTAGCCACCATAATGAAACGTAAGGTCACTTCATTGATAAAGGATTTTTGTTTTGAAATGAATGGGTTCTAGACAAGGGTCGATTTAGATATAAATCCCCTTGGTTTGTATGATATTTTTATTGTGATGGATTGGATAGAATCACATTTTTCCATTCTATATTGTCATGGCAAAGAAATTACATATCTAGATGAGGACACAAATCCAATTCAAATAAAGGGAATTCCAAGACCAATATCCATTAGACAGATCCTAGCCATGCAAGTGAATAAATGTATCAAGAAAGGTTGTGAGTTGTACTCAATTCATGTTGAAGAGTTACAAATTGATTGAGCATCATTCATGGAAGATTATGCAATATTGCAAGAGTTTAAATATTTTCTTTAGTTTGTACTAGGATTACCCCCTAAGAGGGATATTGATTTCACAATCAATTTTCTACCAAGAGTGGTTCCCATGTCCAAAGATCCTTATAGAATGGGCACACCTAAATTGAAGGAATTGCATATGCAGTTAGAATAATTATTGAAGAAGGGTTATATATGCCCCAATGTATCACCATGGGGAGCACCTTCCCTATTCGTGAGAAAGAAGGATGTACTTTGAGGTTATGTGTGGATTATAGGTAGTTGAACAAAGACGCCATAAAAAACAAGTAGCCATTGCCAAGGATCGATGATCTATTCAATTAGCTGCAAGGAGAAAGAGTCTTCCTTAAAATAAACTTGAGATTGGGATACCACAATTTATGTATCAAATATGAATATATTAGTAAAACCACTTCCAAAACCAGGAATGGGCATTATGAATACACAGTTTTTACTTTTGGAGTGACAAATGCACCAACCACATTTTATGTGTCTAATTAATGGTGTATTTAGAAACAAATTGGACAATCTATTATTGTATTCTTTGATGATATACTAATTTATTCCTGCAAGACAGAGGAAGCATATGAAGTGTTGAAATATTGTAACTTCGAAGAATATTATAAATGTATTTTATTGTTGTAACCTATTGGAGATGTTTTATTCCTCCGTCAGGATGTTACTATTGTATTTGGTCAGCATAGAGTCATGAGGTGAAACCTTCGTTGTAATTCGAGTCAATAGAACCCTCCATAATATAATATTATATTGTTTTGTGTCTTTCTAGGTGAATTCATCCCAATAAGATTGTTGGGGCTGACCTGTTAGGGAAAAATTCAAGTGGAATATAGAGTATAAATAGAGGAGGTGTGTTCCTCATTTGAACACACACACTCACTTGTGTATAGTGCATAGGAGAGAGAGAGATATATATATCTGTAAGGAGAAGGAGCACCTATTTGGGGTTTTATCTTTGTACTTTTGATACATCAATATAAAGGAAGTTTTGTTGGGTTTTCTTCCCCTAGAGGGTTTCCCAGGATAAATTTGTGTCTATCTTGTGATTGTGGTCCATTCAGTGATCCTGCATATGATATTGTTGTGAAATTTTATTGAATAATAATGATATCTATATAATCATATAGAATCTTAACATGGTATCAGGGATATACTGAATAGAACAGATTTTACAAGGTGAAACTCTCTCTCATCTCCCTCGGGCAATAAATTAGGGTTTCTGTCAAAGTTGGAATTTGTGAGATCTGATTGCATAGAAATTTGTTCCTCCCTAGAGCCCATCTATTGAGCCCTGGATCCAAATATTTGAGTGGGTAGATCTCCAGGAAAGTCAAACCCTAGTTTGGATTTGGACCATAAAACTGCAGAAAACAAGAAAAATGTAGAAACTACAAACCATAATCTCGCAATTCAATTTTGAGAGTTGAAGATTTGGAATCTCCAAAAATCAATTATAGTAGTCAACTCGCCCCATTCAAGCACATCTCCCAGTAAGGTCATTTCTACATTTGAGATAATTCATTTTTTAGTGACCTTCTAGATAAGATGGCCCTAAGCACTAAGCTTGAGGACAAGCTAGAAGGCATAGATAAATTTTGATCATGGAAATATAGGATTGGTCTCATTCTTAGATAGAACGGATATTTACAAATACATCAAAGGAGAAGTCGAAGAACATGAAGAAGATGAAACTAAGGAGAAGCACAAGAAGGACCTGATTAGGGAAATGAGGATCGATGTTTATTCTATTAAAGATCGCTTGATTCCTCAAGTGTCATCCAATGAGACCTCGAAGGATATTTATGATTCCTTATCTAGAATTTATGAAGGAAGGAACGTCAATAGAAAGATGAATTTGAGATCTCAATTGAAGAGTACCAAGATGAGCCAAGGAGAATCCATTCAATACCACTTCACAAGGGTCTCCTAGTTCAAGGAGAAACTAGAAGCCATTGGAGACTCCCTTGATGAATATGAACTAGTAATCACTACTCTCAATGGTCTCACTAGACCTTGGGATTCATTCATACAGACTATGTGTGCCAGAAAGGAAAGCATGAAGTTTGAAATTGTATGGGAATATTGCATCCAAGAGGAGGCTAGAGTAGCAAACAGAGAATCTCTACTTAAAGAATATTATCAAGCCCTAGCCACCCATACCAAAAGAGGAAGAATTCAATCTAACTTCAAGAAGGAAATCCACAAGGAGTCTCAACCCCCCAAGAGGTTCCAAAGCACAAGTGGAAACAATCATAGGAAAGACTACTCCAACTTTCAATGTTTACATTGTCATAAGATATGACACATTGCCATAAATTTTCAACTGAAGAAAGAAGAATACAAGAAGAATAACAAAAGGCATCATGCACACATAACTGAAGATGAAGAAGAAGAAGAAGAAGGACCTCAAATGAAACAAGCAAAAGAAGATGCAAAAGAGTATGTATTATTCTATGCACTCTCTGGGTCTGTGTCACTTGGAGAAGATACATGGCTTATTGATAATGGTGCTTCAAAACAAATGATAAGACAAAATAAAACTCTATCCAAACTTCAAGAAGAACTCTCCTCAGAAATTATCATTGGGAGATGACTATCATCCTATCAAAGGTATTGATGAAGCAAGTTACAAGCTTGGTTTTGGAACCCCCATGAAGATGAAGGAAGTCTTATATGTACTAGATTTGAAGAAGAACTTACTTTCTATCTCAGCATTAGATACAAAGGATATATGGTTGCATTTATAGATTGACAAGTACTTATGTGGCACAAAGGAAAATCAATTGAAGATGCAGTTGTCATTGGGGAAGAAGAAGGAGGAATATATAAACTCAAGGGACATTCAGAAACAACCCTTGTTCATGATACCACTAGCCCAAGCGAACTATGGCATAGGAGTCTTGATCACATCGACTGCAAAGCACCAATCCATGTGAGCAAAGTTGTAATAGGCTTACAAGATTTGAAGATTGATCATGAAGGCACTTGCAAAGGATGTGCAACAGGAAAGAATATCAAGAATCCATTTTCAAAGAGTGAAACAAAGACTAAAGGTGAGTTGGAATTAATTCATTCAGATGTATGTGGTCCAATTCCCTCCACACATTTGAGTGTTTATGAATATTATGTTACATATATTGATGACTATTTAAGAAAGACATGAATATATTTCTTGAAAACAAAGGATGAAGTATTCAGAAAAATTCAAGGAATTTAGAGCCTTGATAGAGAATCATTCAGAAAGTAGAATCAAGACACTCAAAACAGACAATGGTGGAGAATATACTTCAAAAGAGTTTGAATCCTTTTGTAAAGAAGCTGGAATCAAGAGGAAGTAACCACTCCCTACAATATTCAACATAATGGTGTTATGGAAAGAAAGAATAGTACCATTATGGAAGCAATGAAGACAATGATACATGATCAAGATCATCCTATGCATCTATGGGTTGAAGCGGCAAGAACAATAGTTTATGTATAGAGTAGATTACCCTATAGTGCCCTTAGATTCAAGACTTCAGAATAAATGTTCATGGGAAAGAAGCCTAAAGTAAGCCACCTTAATATATTTGGTTTCCCAGTATATGTTCACATACCAAAAGAAAAGAGAACTAAGTTGGACCCTTCCGGGAAGAAGGGAATATTTGTTGGCTACTGTGAAGTCTCCAAATCCTTCAAAATATACATTCCAGGATTCCATCACATGGAAATTAGTAGGGATGTCACATTTGATGGAGAAGCAGCTCTCAATAGATCTAGAAAGTTCCAGCATGAAGAAGTATATGAAGAAGATGCACCTCCCAAAAATATAGAAGTTGCACTCTCCCCTGAAGAAGAAACATCAGAGGACCATGATATGCTAGAATATCAAGAACCTCCTACTATGAATATATCATGAAAAAGAAAGCATGCTTAGGTAAGATAAATTATACAAGAAGCAGAGAACTATGGAGCTCCAGAAGGCTCCACAAGAGTAAGAAATATATCAAATCCATTTTCAAGTTATGTAGATTTGATGTGTGATCTTGTAGATCAAGAACATACCAGTTATGAAGAAGTTGTACATAAAAAAGAATGGGTAGAAGTAATGACAGAATAATACTAATCAATAATGAAGAATGGTGTTTTGGATATAGTTCCCAAACCAAAAGGAAAGAGTGTGGTATATTCCAAGTGAATCTACAAGATAAAACATGCAACTGATGGAATTATTGAGAAATGCAAGGCAAGGTTTGTGGCTAGAAGATTCTCTTAGAAAGAGGGAATTGATTATGAAGAGACATTTGTGCTAGTAGAAAGGTACAATTCCATTAGAACCATCATGGCACTTGCATCCATGATGAAGTGGAGTTTACACTAGATGGATGTGAATACATCCTTCCTGGATGGTGTTATTGAGGAAGAAGTGTACATAGAACAAACACAAGGATTTGAAGTTGAAGATAGACAAACTCACGTATGTAAGTTGAAGAAGGCTCAGTATGGACTAAATAAAGCTCCGAGATCTTGGTATGGAAGGATAGATAGATTTTTTATGAGCTTGGGATTTACTAAAAGTAAATCCAACCCTAACCTTTACTTTAAGGTTATGGATGATGAACCTATCATATTATTGTTGTATGTGGATGACTTATTTCTGACAGGAAATAAGAAACAAACTGTAGAGTGTAAGAAGAAGCTTGCCGAAGAATTTGAGATGAAATACCTTGGATTGATGCAATATTTTATAGGTCTAGAAGTATGGTAGAGCTTAGAATGAATTTTTCTCAACTAGGGAAAGTATGCTGTGGAAATATTAAAAATATTTGATATGTTGGATTGTAAATCCATGACCACACCCATGGATACCAAC
This sequence comes from Pseudotsuga menziesii, assembly GCA_001517045.1. Classification (NCBI taxonomy): domain Eukaryota; kingdom Viridiplantae; phylum Streptophyta; class Pinopsida; order Pinales; family Pinaceae; genus Pseudotsuga; species Pseudotsuga menziesii. The sequence goes on along the minus strand of LPNX010304668.1, from coordinate 98,711 downwards.
CTGAAGTTAATATGATGAACCATAAGAGTTAGTGGATGTGACTCAGTATAAGCAGATTATTGGGTCATTGATGTATATGATGAATACCAAGCCAAATATATGATTTTCTATGAACACCCTAAGTCAACATCTAATTAAACCTAGATGTGTTCACCTGATAGCTACAAAGCATGTGATAAGGTACCTGAAAGGTACGATAGACTTTGTTTTATACCATGTTGGAGATCATGACTACAGATTGTATGGTTATACAGATACAGATTGGGTTGGAAGTGCCTCAGACAAGAATAACACTTCAAGTGGATGTTATTGTCTGGGATCCTCCATGATCTCATGGTTTAGAAAGAAGGAATCCAATGTTACTCTTAGCATAGCTGAAGCAGAGTATATAACAACTTGTTTTTCTAGATGTGAATCCATATGGCTTCAGAAGTTGATGTCAGGTCTATTTGACCTGGAGTTGGATACCACGGTGATTCTATGTGACAACCATAGATGTATAAAGATGGTGGAGAACCCAGTGCTCCATGACAAATCAAAGCACATAAAAATCTTGTATTTTTACATATGGGATATGGTACAGAAGGGATCTATAAATCTCCAGTATGTGAGTATCGATAAGCAAGTTATTAATGTGTTGACCAAGCCTTTGTCTCGAGTAAAGTTTGAATACTTCTGTGATAAGCTTAGAGAGGTTCAAAAATACCTTCCTCATAAGGAGGAATAGTGATGATGATGTTGTAGACCTTCCCCATAAGGAGGAATAGTCATGATGATATTGTATACCCTCCTTGTAAGGAGGAACAATGATGATGATGTTGTAGACCCTCCTCGAAAGGGGGTGCAGGTTGATGATGTTGCAAACCCTCCTCGAAAGGGGGAGTAGGTTGATGATGTTTCAGTAGGATTGCATCATCCTTGGACTTATGTCCTAAAGTGATAGGGATTTATCATCCCATAATTGGATCCGTGGATGTTTTTCTCTATGAGGTGAGGATTGCATCGTCCTTGGACTTATGTCCTAAAGTGATAGGGGTTGATCATCCCGTAATTGGATCAGGTGAGGATTGCATCGTCCTTGGACTTATTTCCTAAAGTGATAGGGGTTGATCATCCCGTAATTTGATCAGATTAGGATTGCATCATCCTTGTAATTATGTCCTAAAGTGATAGGGGTTGATCATCCCGTAATTGGATCAAGTGAGGATTGCATCGTCCTTAGACTTATGTCCTAAAGCGATAGGGGTTGATCATCCAGTAATTCGATTAGGTGAGGATTGCATTGTCCTTGGACTTATGTTCTAAAGTGATAGGTAATGATCATCCCATAATTATATCATGTGTGGATTGCATCATCCTTGGACTTATGTCCTAAATTGATAGGGGATTATCATCCCGTAATTGGATCATGTGTGTTGCAGGTTATGTTGTTGCTGATGATTATGTCGCTAATGAAAATATCAAGTGTTGTTGCAGATGATGATGTTGTTGATCGAAAGATCAAGTATTGTTGTAGATGATCAAGTGATCAAGTTCTACAAAAGGTGAATATTAAAGATGAAGACTCGGTGTTGTAGAAGATGATGCTCCAGTACTAAAGATGTTGAAGATGTTCTAATAACTATTCCAATTGTTGATGATTGTTGAAAACTTCCAATTATGTATAAATGTATCACCTTGATGATGTTGAATATGCTCTCTCTCCTTGCTCCTACAGCTGATGTTGTTGTTGCAATAGAATAGCCTTCTCGTTAAGGGGGAGTGTTGGAATATTGTAACTTCGAAGAATATTCTAAATTTATTTTATTCTTGTAACCTATCAAAGATGTTTTATTCCTCCGTTGGGATGTTACTATTGTATTTGGTCATCATAGAGTCATGAGGTAAAACCTCTATTGTAAGTCGGGTCAATAGAACCCTCCAAAATATAATATTATATTGTTTTGTGTCCTCCTAGGTGAAGTCGGCCAAGTACGATTGTTGGGGTCGACCTGTTAGGGAAAAAGTCAAGTGGAAGATAGA
>LPNX010304668.1:63296-95425 GCA_001517045.1 Pseudotsuga menziesii | reverse complement strand
ATATATATATATATATATCTGTATCTGCAAGGAGAAGGAGCACATGTTTGGGATTTTATCTTTGTAATTTTGATACATCTATATAGAAGAAGTATTGTTGGGTTTTCTTCCCCTAGAGGGTTTCCTAGGATAACTCTATGTCTATCTTGTGATTGTGTTTCTTTCAATGATCCTGCATATGCTATTGTTGTGAAATTGAATTGAATACTAATGATATCTAGCTAAGCATATAGAATATTAACATGAAGAACATGTCAAAATAACTTTGGAAATTCTTAGAGAAAATTAGTTGTATGCTAAGTTGAGTAAGTGTACTTTCTATCAAAAGTAGTTATTATATTTGAGTGACATTATTTCAAGAGGAGTGATCGTGCATCTTGCTAAAATAAATTCTATATAGGAGTGACCCACTCTTATAAATGTATCTGGGGTAAGGTCTTTTACGGGGTTGGTTGGCTATTGTAGGATATTTATTGAAGCTTTCTCCAGGATAGACAATCCCTTTACATATTTACAAAAGAAAGGTGTGAAATTCGCTTGGACTCGAAAATGTGAAGATAATTTCATATTTCTGAAATAGTTTCTCACATGTGCACCAACTTTAGACATTGCAGATACAAATAAGGAGTATATATGATGCGCATATGCATATCTGGAAGGACTTGAAGGAGTTTTGATGCAATAAGGGCATGTAATTTGTTATGAATCACATAAATTAGAAGAGCATGAAAAGAGGTATGCAACGCATTATATGGAACTCACAGCCATAGTACACATTGAGGATGTGTAGGCATTACCTCATGGGTAACAGGTTTGAGAATTCCAACTCAAATGATCTTCAAGTGAGACAGATGGAATAGTTGAGCAAACTCGATTTTGAAATTAATCATATAAAGGGGAAAGAAAATCGAGTTACATATGCACTTAGTGGAAGAAATCAGCTAATGTAAATTACAGGCTTCAGTAATTGGAAATCATATTTGAATATGAGACTATTGGAAGTAGTGCATTTAGATTAATTTTATTTGCAAGTTAAAACACCCTTACAATTAGATTGCATGACAATTAAATAGTGCATTATGAATTATAGGAAGATGGAATTATCCTGTACATAAATAAAATATATGTACGTGATAAAGATGATTTGAAGGAAGAGATAGAAAGGTACATTACCAAGTGCCTTGAATTTTAAAGGGTGAATTTAGAACATAGAAATCCTATTGAGTCTACTCCACCCATTACCAATTACAGAGTGGAAATGGGATGTGGTAACTATTGACTCTATCGCTAAATTACTAAGGACAATGAAGTAACATGACTCTATTATGGTGATGGTCGATAAATTGACAAAATTTGCTCATATTATACTTGTTCAATCAACTTTTAAAGCAACAAACATTGCAGAAATTTATATGAAGGAAGTTTCTGGGCTACATGGGATTCCTAAAGCAGATTTTTCATACATAGTTTCCAAGTTCACTTTGAACTTTTGGAAAGGTTTCTTCAATGAGTTTAGAACCAAACATAATCTCAGAATAACCTATCACCCACAAACATATGGGCACATACTGAGCAAGTTAATCAAGTCATTGAAGATATGTTGAGAATGTATGTAATGGAAAGACTTACCAAGTGGGAAGAATACCTATATTTGGTAGAATTTGCATGTAACAACGAATACCAAGCATCATTGAAGATGAGTCTATTTGAATCCTTATATGGAAGAAGGTATAATGTTCCATTGAATTGGGACAAACCTATGGGTAGGATGGTAGTTGGACCTAAAATGTTACACGACATGGAAGATCAAGTGGCAATTACGTTGTTGCTTTGGAATTGGTTGGTGGGCATGGTTTATCATTAGTGGCCTAATGTAAGGTATTCCATTGTTTTTCTCTAGGTAGATACTGAGGAAGGGATTACATTGTTTGGTTTGGAACTAGTTGACAGGCATTGTTTGACAGTAGTGTCCTAGTGTAAGGTATTCCATTGTTTTGTTATGGAATAGATACTAGGCAAGGGGTGAAAATACACACTATTGGAATGCAATTTTTGAGTGCCAAACTCTGAGAGATATCCCTGTGGGAAATTACTTTTTGCACCTTTTCAATTCCCTTTTCCCATCAACCTTATGCATTCTCCTAGTGGATTCATAATCTCATATTGGGGGTGGAATCTTGCTGGGAGATTTATGAGGAAGGAATCCTATGGTTGGGTGGAGTGTGCCTCACACGAGGCCAGTTGTTCAAGCTTCTAAATATTTGGATAAGTGATTTACTTTGTAATAATAATTGTATTACTCTGTATGATTTAATGCTAGGTATAATGAATGAAATGATCCATGAAGGAATTGCATTATTGTTGCAACGAATTCCTGCACATAAATATTTCATTAAGTATTATGTTTTGAATATGAATGAGTTATTTTTAATGGTAAAAATAGTGAATGGAAGTAATTGCCAAAGAATTGAGTTACAGATTGTGCTTGGATGCAATTTTCATCTTTCTGCATGAAGAATTCAAATTATACTCATTTTGAACTTGAAGCTTATGTTTTGGATATTCATAATGAATTTTGTAAATATGTCCATGATCATTCCTATGCATAAATAACCATAAATGAATAATATCTATAGGATTTATTCCCAGTGAATGCATTTTTCCATGGAAAACAATCAATCCATGTTGGTGGATTCATTTTTCGGAAGAAGAAAAAAATGTCAAAATGTTGTTAATTTTTCTTGTTGGGAACATTCACTCACCCAATGAATTGTTGACATGATAAGGTTTATTTTTTATTTTCCTTACTTGCAAGAATGTTGGATGATTTTTTGTGATAGGAAGCCTTACCCATATTTTCAATGGAAGTTAAACTTCCTTCCGTGATATTTAACTTTTAATACTAAATATTGAATTTGAATGGTTGGTTACCTAATGCATTCATAAATGGTTTAATTCATAGTTGTCCTATTGAAGGCAAGTTTCAGTATGATTTGTTTATTCAATTCAATTTTTCATTTGTTAACCTGTTTTCTTAAATAAATTTGGCTAATTTCCAAGTGGGGCATGAAAGAACCCTTCCATATTTATAAAAAAAATAAGAGCACAAGTAGGTGATATCACCCCATATGTGATTTATGTTGGGTGTGAGTCATTTCCATAAATTACATTACAGAGTATGTTGTGTATTGGTTTGGAAATTGTGATATTATCCTTTTGGCATGGCCACCTCATCTCTTGGAAATTGGAATGGTTAGTTTTTTATTGTATAACTGAAGTCGGATGCTAAAGGAAATATAGGTTAAAGAGGTAATTATTTTAATTGTTATGATCTACATTAAGTATTTTAGTTTGGAAATTTTAGTTCTTTATAAAAAAAATTGCAAAAAATCTTGCTTAAATTGCTACCAGTTAATGATTTTAGGGTTGGAATTGAGCCTAATATACAAATTTGCTATAATTCAACTTTATTTTAATCATATTTCCATGCAAATATAATGGATGACATTGTCGTCAGATATGATTTATAGTTAGAAAAACCGACTTTACAGTTGTAAAATGGTTTGTGTTCCCTTTTTTTTGCATGTAGTAAGTTGGAATCCTATGAATATCTTTCTATAATTTCATATGTACCTAATGCTAGCCTCGTCCATGGTGCCATTTGTTATAAATAGTACTTTCAAACCTTGCATTGCATTTGTCTCCCTTGTGGGTCTGATATTGTTGTTTCTATTTTTCTTTGTTCATGTTAGTTGAACATGGAAGTAACCCTCGTATTGGAGCATTCCTTACCTAGATTTCATGTATTGTCTATCATGGACTGGGACATGAAAGTATCTTCCTCTCCATTCGATTGAGAGCATATAATGTTATTTCCTAATGTGGAGGAAAAAAATGTTGATTTCTTGGACTTGAGGAACCAAGTGGAACCTAGACCAGATGAGCCAAGGAGAGGGAAGTCCTCCCAAGGGAATGTGAAGCTTAATGGAAGTAGGCATTGTTGTGACACCCATGGACATCAAAATCCATAGAGGGGTTCTAAAGAAAATGAATTTAAGGCCAAGATTGGTCAAGAAGAAAAGTCATTTTGTAGTGGAAACCACACTTTCTACATGTGGTGGAGATTCTCATATATATTTGAACCTTGGTAAGAAGCCTTATTCTCAAGATATCTTTAGAGGGGTTCCAATTAGAGAAATTCCTATACTGGTTTCCCCTTGTCCCGTGTTACTAGTGTGAAAAAATCCCACATCCAATCCTCACGATGTGAAGTTGAAGGTTGCAATGCATATCTTATGAGTTCAAAAGACTACCATTGCAGGCACAAAGTTTGCGAGATTCATTCCAAGTATGCCAAAGTCATGGTGGTTGGTCTTGAACAATCTTTTTGCACACAATTTGGAATCTTTCTATTTTTCCATGATCTTCCTTTTAAAATAAATTTTCTCCACACAAAGCAGCTATAATAAACAATTATATGCTAACAAATAAAAAGTATTGCTAATATATTATAGATTTGTAATAATGTGCTACTAAGAATATTTTGGTTTTGAGGAGTGAAAGTTAAGGGATTAATCCTAACTCCATGCACTTGCGTTCTCACTTCCTCGTGGGAAGTCTGAGAAGTAAATTAATAAAACTTATATACCAGACAAGAGGTTTCAAATATCTCTTATGGAGTTGGAAACCTTTTTGTTCATGTCCATAATCAATGTGTAAATGTATTTGCAGACATGATAAACTCTCTATAATTTTGTGTTTAGTAAAAGATAATTATTTATAAGGAAATGACATCTTGAGTGCATTATCATTTGATTAAACTTATCTTTTCTATATGCTTTAACTTGTATTGGAAGTTCAATGATCAATTTACATTACCTAGTTGTTTTCAACCAGTAAATAGCTCATCTTTGTTAGTGCATAACATATCTACACTCAAATTCCAAGCCCTGATAAATTCTTCAAAAAATAGAAGTTCGACTAGCTTCACTCGACCAACAATAGTGTCCAAATTACACCTTAGTAGTGTTCAAATCCAAATGCTATTTTGGCATCATGACTCTTTGTCAAGGACTATGTATGAGCTATAATCAATGTTCATTCTAAAAGTCACTATCATAACTCTTTGTTTATGGTTGGATCGTGGTTCCAAATCTACAATTCTTGGATCTCTAGTAAACTCTGGTATAATGGCTCATAGCCTCGATTGACTGCTTAATTTTGAATCAATTTTGAATAGATAAATTATTTCAATGAAAATCTTTTCAAATGATTGATTTCCACTTCCATTAGACAAGCTTTGGAATAGTGGTTAAATTATGGTCACAACTACTTGGAAGACATGTTGATACCGTGTGTGGAAAAAGTCATTTCTCTTGACTCCAATCTCATTGTTGTATATGATGTGTCGAATCTATGGAACATCATCATGGAGGATTGAATTGTGGATTCTCCAAAGTATTTCCACAACCCTCACCAATTTTACTAAGTGTTTATTTGCTACATTCTAGTCAAACGAAAAGGTTTCTAAAACACGGATGGAAGCCACATTTTTTAAGATAGAGTTAATGGTAATAGATCTAGTTAAATGGAGGCTAAATAATTACATGGATGAGTTGGAGCACCCGGTGGAGATCTCTAGTTGGTGAAGTATACTATGAAGTTTAGGATGTATCGGGAGCTTCCAATCACAATGTTGTCCATGGAGAATTAGATTCTCATCCTTCCTCAATTGTGCTTTATTAAGTGTTTTTTGTGTTGTATTTACATTGTTTTAGCCTTTGTTTGCAAGCTCATCCACAATTGTACTTGTCTTCCCCCAAACCTTTGTGGTTTGTTTATCAATGTCACCTCTCACTATTGGCTTTATTGTCATAAAACCTCTTTTGATATATGCTTTGCCACATGGTCATTGTTGGGTTGTTCATAAGTAGAGACCAAGGATGTATTTGTGTTAGTATTTTCGTTTCTACAATCAACAAACTCTTATTTATATGAAAATTTTAGTTTGTATTTTGGAGGAATTTTTGGCATATTGTATTAATTGCCAAATTTATTGTAATGAGGTTATTGGTAGAGATTTTTCCATAAAATTTCACTCGTCTCTATTTTCAATCTCGTTTGAAGTGTTGCAAAGAGCATTCTTTTCTCTTTCAATCGAGTGGTCTTGCTTGATATCAAATGAAAATGTTGTAACTAATGCAAGGGTGTTGAACATTGGAACATTAAATATGTTAATGAAGGACATACAAACATTGTGACCTGATGAAGTTTATGTTATTTCATTTCATTAGACATATTAAATGATGGCTTTATCCTTTCCAAGCATTAGTATATTATGTAAATTTCATTCTCATGGGCACAAAAATCACTTCTATATTCAATGTAAAATTTGAGAAATAAATATATTCTAAATTGAATATTAAAATTATAAAATAAATATAAAATTATAACAACCTATAATTTTTTTTAATAAAATTATCATATTTTGTCAATATAATAACCTTAAAATGAATAAGGTCACCACTCTCTCACCAAATACTAATTAGAATTACATATACCTCTTTAAAATAAAATATTATGATTACGATATTTAAAAAACATTTAAAATGTTCCATATTATTTTAAGATTTTTTGAAGAACTCCTTTCTCAAATTAATAGATGTTAATAAACTATAGCCATTTGAATTTATTTCTCTTTTCGAGTGTCAACGTGCAATACCTACTTAAGATGGAGATCAAAACCCACCCTTTGTTTAAACATAGTTTAAATCAGAATAACTAATTATAATATTCTTAAAACAAGAAGAGGAGTCTTTTAAATCCCTTAAGTTAACCAGAAGGGATGCTAAGGAATTCTAACTATAATATTTTTAAAACAAGAGAAAGAGTCTTTTAAATCTCTTAAGTTAACCAGAAGGGCTCTTAAGGAATTCTAATTATAATATTTTTAAAACAAAAGAAAGAGTCTTTTAAATCTCTTAAGTTAACCAGAAGGGTTGCCAATTCCATGCCTACATTTTTGTAATAAGAATACATTGTTATTGGTTAGCTGATTTGTAATAAGAATACAGCTTACAGTTTTGTAATAAGAATACATTGCTATTGGCTAACTGATTTGTAATAAGAATACATTGTTATTGGTTGGTTTGTAGAATACAGAAACCATTTATTAGAAATTATTTGTCTTCTTTTAAGCTTTGGGGAACTAGTAGAACGTCGATATTGAAATAGTTTATAAATGATCAATCAAATGTAATAGATGACTGGACATTTGACTTTCTTATAAAAATGATAGTTCAGCATGCAAAATCCTTTTACAACCCATGTTGATGGTTCAAGTGTAAAATGATCCCTAGCGTAGTACACAGGTTACTCGGATGTAATGTGCCCTGAAGGTTATCTGAACGAAAAAAATCTTGGACACGGGTTGTTTAGATGTAATAAGTCCTTGAGGTTGACCTAGAACTTAAAATTCCTGGTGTAGCAAGTTGTTTGGTCATAATCAGTCCTTAAATATATATCTATATATGTGTGTGTTCCCATGTTGAGATGATAAGGTCACAAAGCACATGACATGCACCTGGGTGGTTCTCCTTTACTGGTAGAACGTAGGTTGACCATGTAGAGACGTAATGCACTAAGTGTGATCCTAGGTGATTCTCACATAGTAGAAGCTGCAGGTTGTCTTGATGATGTGAAAAGATCTTGGCTTACTCCTATGGTGATAGAACGTAGGTGGTCTGCATCTGGGTTGTGCTATGTGTGCTCTGTTCTGTTTTGTTTTGTGCAGGACAAAAGAGATGATCTGGATGCGACGAGATAAAGGCAGAAGGCATAGGTTACTTTTGTGGAAATATAAATAAGGTCCTAGACAGTCCCTACGTGATGGCTTGCTCGAGATGCAATGAATACTTGGATGAGGACTAGGCCTACACCCAACATGAAAAAGGTTGGCGCTGTAGAAACTTTCGATCACATATAGTATCGTTTGATGATCGATAAGAAGATGATGACGACTCTATGAATCTGTGATGATAACTCCACCATAAATACTTGACCATATGTGTTAATGATTGTGGAACAGAGAGAATACCTTCCTAGTTAAGAAGGAGTGTTTGTGTATTTGTAACTTCAGAATATATTTTGATGTATATTATCATTATATGTTGTTGTACCCCCATTGGAGATGTGTTTTCCTCCTTGAGGGATGTCTTTATTGTATCTAGACCTTGAGGTACAACCTCCATTGTAAGTCGGGGCAATAATCCCCAGTGTAACATTATGTAATGTGTATTTGGAGTCTCTCTAGGAGAATTTGGCCTTGTTAGGGTAACAGGTCAGCCCTAATCATGCAATAGGTCAGACACTTGATTAGTATGAATAGGGAGGCTCCCTCCCTCATTTATACACACCTCTCACTCACTCAAGTTCGCATGAGAGAGAGATAGACAAAAGATGAGAGATAGATAGTTGTTGAATGCTTCTTATTATTGGGTTTTCTCATTTATGGTTTCCCAGGTGAAAACCTTTGTGTCTTGTGTATTTGTTATATCTTATGCACCTTGTTGTACTTGTTATTCTTTCATACAAAGATCTTAATTAAGGTAATAAGATCTAGAAAAACTAACACGTATTATGGTCCTGACACTTTAAAGCTTCATAAATGGACTTCTTTTTTTATTCCAAGAAAGAGAAGGCCCCCAAACATTATGTTTGGTTAAAGTTACCAGGTTCCCCTCGTGAGTTTTGGACCTTGGATATCTTCAAGAAATTGGTTTGGTGCTTGGAATATTTTTAGTGACGAACCTTATATTTAAGGATACAGGTATTATGACCGTATTCTACATTCTTATGGACTTTGATTTTTGGGATGGGCTTCCCAAGGAGATGATTACCATAGTCGGATCATTATTTCACACTCAAGCCCTTGACTACACTGGTATCCCTCTCCATTGCAATTGATGTCATCAATATGGTCATTTGATACGTGAATGCACCCTTCCCTTCTAGAAGAAAATGTGGCAGTTAAAGGATAAGACTCCCCCAAGGTTTCTTGGGGTATCTGAGGTGTTTTTTGGCGTCCTGTCCCATATGTACAGAATGAAGGAAGATCGAAGTTACTCAACTGTGGGTGACTTGTCTCTTTCAAAACTTGTTGCAAGGGTTAGATGGAGATGTTTGTCAACATTTTTTCTTGTTTAAATAATCATTTCATGTTAATTTAGAGGTATTGGAACAATACTTTTTTTTCTAGAGAAATTGGACAGGATTTCAGATTTATCGACATATATGGGCCATATCAACAGAGAGTGGGTTTTTGGGAATCTTTATTTAGGTATGGGATGTTGCTAGGTGATAGAATTTTTATAGGTGGTGATTTAGTTTTTTCTTTGGGTGAAGGTGATATTTGAGGGCCTTATGCTCACAAAGATGCTTGGAATGATTACTTCATCAGAAGATTGGGTGAGAAATATTTATATGATATTCCACATGTCAAGTTGCAAACTACATAGAGAAATAAAAGAGATGGAAATGACAAAATCGCTAAAACACTAGACCAATTCATTATCAATGAAGGTACTCTGAATTCGGTTATTTGTATCAAATAGTAGGTTGGTGAAGGTGATGATTTTGATCACTTTCCCATTTTCCTTGAAGTGGTGGATGCTCTAGGTAAGCCTCCCTTCCCTTAAAAGTTTGATTCTTGTTGGTTGGAGGATCTGGATAATTTGGATATGGCCAAAATCACATGGGTCCCATATGACAGCTCTATAATTGAATCTAAGTATCCAAGTTTTAGAAAATCATAAAAGAATTAAGACCCTATATACTTCCTTGGATGCAGACCATAGGAAGAGATTAGACCTTGAGATGCACATGATTTAAGAGATGTTGCAATCCTTCCATGATTCTTATGGGGAAGGATTTTTATCCTTGGAACAAAAGAGACAGTTGGTAAATCTAAAGACTAGACAAACTAATATTATTGATGAAAATGAAGCTACTTGGAGCCTCAAGAGAAAATCTCTTTGGATCACGAAGGGTGATGATAACAAAAAAAAATCATAATTTTGGTAAACATAGAAATCATGCCAACTCATTATGAAAAATTGAAGAGAAATATGCAGTTAAATTGCGGGTTTTAGGAACCTTGTTGATGCAGGGATGGCTCATTTTAACAATATATTCAAAAAAGACGAAAGGGTTGGTGTGACCCAGATGTTGCACATCACAGAGAATTACCCCTCATTTGTGGATGAAAATAAAAATATTACTCTAATGGACGAGGTTAATTTGGAGGAGGTAAAAGAAGTTGTTAGCTCTATGCAGAAAGATAAATCCCTGGGCCTAGATGGTTGTCCTATGGAGTTCTTTGTGGGTTTTATGAACCTCTTAGAGTTAGACTTAGTGGTTGTATTGAGGAATCTAGGAGGAATGGTAGGTTTCTTGCAACTTTTAACTCTACCTTTATTGATCACATTCCTAAAGTGTACAATGTGAAGAGATGGGAGGAGCTCAGGCCCATATCTTTATGTAATTGCATCTACAAGATTATTGCAAAGGTGATTACAAAAAGAATGAAGGGTATTTTGTCTCATTCTATATCTCGGGAACAATTCACTTTCGTAAAAGGTAGACAAATACATGATGCGATTAAGACAGATCATGAAGTATTACACACTACCAAGGTAAAACACATGCATGTTGTTGTGGTTAAGGTGTACATATCTAAAGCTTGTGAAAAATTTAATTGGTTATTTCTTGGATTTTTTCTTCTTCATATTGGTTTCTAGCTACCTTTTGTAAATTGGGTACTCTCATGTGTTCAATCAGTTTCTTTTTCTATCCTTATAAATGGTTATGTCAGATCTTTCTTCAGGTATGGGAGGGGCCTCAAGCATGGATTCCCTCTATCCCTGTTATTTTTCATTTTAGTGGTTTAGGGTATTATTAGAGTTTGTATCCATGCTTTGTCTATGGGACTGCTCAGTGGTATCAAAATTGGAGGTAGCATTCACATTTCTCATTTACTATTTGTAAATGGCATATTGTTATATACTGCTGGATCTAGGAGGGACATCAATAAGCTAAAAGATATTTTGGTATTCCTATCTAAAGATATAGGGTTGGTTAGTAATGAGCAAAAATCCATTGTCTCCTTTTTTCATTTGGACTAGAACAATATTGACTAGATTTCTACGTTTATCACATTCTCTTTGGTATACCTTCAGGATGGCCTAAACAATATGGGATGTTTAAAGGAAAATGACTATCAATGTAGAGACTCACCTTGGTTATATTGAAAGATAATGAAAATATTAGGACTTTGGTGCAACAGATGGTTGTCAAGAGGGGGAAGATTAATCTTGATGAAAGTGGTTTTAGAAGCTATGCCTATCTTCTAGTTCACTCTGCATTACATACCTACGGGTACTATGGATCATATTACGAAGTTATGCTATATTTTTTATGGAAAAATAATTACGACATATCTTTTTCTTAGGTGGCATGGCACAAATTGGCCCTGCCAAAAGCATCTAGTGGTTGGGGTTTAAACATCCCTCTTTCTTTTCTAAGGTGCCAATGGCCAAAGATGTGTGGAGAATCATTAAGGGTGAAGGAATGTGGGTCAATGTGTTTTATCATAAGTATATATTACCCCTTGATATTGAAGAATGGCTCAGGCATAGAGACAAATCAAATAGGAATGTTTCATCTACGTGGAGGGATCTTATTTCTGCTTTTGATGTTGTTGGTCATTGGATTGTTTGGAAGGTTGACAATGGTAGGTCCTTTCGCATTAGGAAATATCCTTGGATAGGAAGCATCAGTGATCATAGACTTCCTCAACACATGATAAATTCCCTTAGTTATAACGGACTCTTGCATTTATACCAAATCGATGATGTTGTAAACAACACACTATGGAACCAAGCTTGGATTAGTGATGAAGATCTTACTTTTGTTGGCATAGATAGAATTATATGGACTAACTACATAAATTATCTTCATGATTATCATAACAGATTGATTGATAGAGCAGATGATTTTATCTAGTCTAGAAATGTCAAAGTAGGCCTCTATACCTCTATACCTCTAACCTATAAGCTAGGGTATGGTGTTATTAGAGAGGAAGAGGACCTACGAGAGCCTCCATGGTGGTATTCTAACATTTGGGATCTTAAATGCAAAATTAAGCAAATATTTTTTGCGGCTTGTGTTATCTAATAAAGCACTAGTTTGAGATATTTTTCTCAAGAGGTATAGGATTGGACTAGGTTTTTGCCCCCTCTGTCGAGAAAACAATGAATCTATCATCCACCTATTTTTTTATGCCCTTTATTTTCGAATATGTGGTGATTCTCTTCATAGGTATTAGGTATTCAGTTTCATTGGAATGGGTTTGACTTACAAAATGCCTTGTACCAATGGTTTTAGAACTTGATTTTAAGAAGTATAAATCACTTCCTCTATTATTGACTTGGGGGACTTTGATCGCTCCAAAAAGGTCCATATTTGAAGATAAAGTACCTGATCCGAAGGTTGTTTCTTTTTCCAGCTTAGCCACTCTTAGTATTTTTCCTTGGGATGAAGGGCATCCTAAATTATGGAGAGTTGTTGTGGATATTATTGATAAGTACGGTGGTTGGGCTTACTTTGAAGGGGCTACTCAGGGATATCCATCCATAAGTGGTGTTGGAGGTATTGCTCACTTGTCAAAACATCATTGGATAAAATGTATTGTTGTTGTTGGACTGAGTTCAAACAACCAAGTTGAATTATTGGATTTAAATTTGGTTCTCCTCCTTGCTCATAATAGAGGTGTTCAAACTCTTTAATTATTTGGAGACTCGAATCTTCTTGTTGAATGGATGAGACTAAAAAATACTCCAAGAAATATTCACCTGGCCCCTATTTCACAAGAACTAGTTGGTATAGCTAGGATTTTTCACTGTATCAACTTTAGCCACATATATATGGAAAGAAATGTGCAAACATTTCTTCTCTTTAAGTGAGGTTTACAAGTAGAGAATGGTGTTTGGAATTTATGGGAACACAATGTTGAATGGAGTTTTCATTGATGTCAAAGGAGTTTAGTAATGACAAAGGAATAACCAAGGACATGATGGAAGGGAAAATTATGTGTAAGAAGTGATGATCCAGCGAGGGGATCAATTCTGGAGAAGTTCAATCAAGCTTGATTGATCCTCTGATCAATCAAAGTAGAATCATGGAGTTGTACAAAGCTTATTTAGCAGAGGATGGACGGCTAAGATCGTAGATCAATGGACGAGGTGGATTATGCAAAGTAATTGACAGTTCACAGTGTTGCATAAAGAAATTTATGGAAGTCAATGTTGAGAATTTGTGAAATGCAGACCCGTAATCTGCAATCCTCAATGCGGAAGGCAACCACAATCCATAATCCATAAATTGTGAAAGAATTCTTGTGCAAGACGAATTGTGAAAGTAATTTCGATAGAAGTTGAAATGCATAACTGCAATCCGCAATTGCGGAAGGAAGGAGTTTTTGATTGCGGAAAGGGCATTGTGGAAAAGTAATTGTGGAAGCAATTTGGAAAAAATTCAAAATGAAAACCCGCAACCCGCAATTGCGGAAAGGTAATTGCGAAAAAGTAATTACGAAAAGGTAATTGTCCGGAATCCGCAATTTTGAAAAGTTAATTATGGAAGGTAAATGTAGAAAGGTTTGTTGTGGATAGGTTATTGCAGAAAGGGTGTTGTGGGAAGGAAAATGAAGAAATTCGTGACCAATAAACTAAAATAGAGTTAAAAATTATAAAATAGAGAGGTAATTTTGAATTGGTTTTTGGTTGTGAAAAGTCGCGATGAATATACGTGACTGTTAGATGAAGAGATGTGTTTGAGAGTATATAAACAATGCTTTAAACCTTCATTTAATTGTCTATGTACATTCAATTGGGAGATCAATTGGTGTAGAGTAGTTAGAGATCAAATTATCATATAAGGTTGGTTGGGAGGTGCTAGGGCAAGCAACAAGCCTACAAGGGGGTTGTAGCCTCCTTCCAGTGGTAGTTGGTAAATAGGGTGTTGTAGCATCCTTTCAGTAGTAGCTGATAAACTAGGGGGTCGTAGCCTCCTTGTAGTAGTTGCTGGTAAATAAGGTGGTGTAGCATCCTTGTTTATAGTAATAGGCATAACCTATTTGTAAATATAATTTTGCAGTATAGAAAGAGTTGGTGGTTTTCCCAATTGGGATTCCACGATAATATTGTGTTTTCTGTTTCACTGTTGATTTTGTTTTAAGTGATAAAATTTTAAATAGATTGATCAATACTGATTCAACCCCCCCCCCTCTGAATATTGCTTGATATTCCAACACATGACAATGACACCATACTTGAACATGATCCAAGACCTCACCCTCGATAAGTATTTATGTTTTGAACTTGTACTTACGCTCTAAGAACATCCCTACTACTATTTTAATTAGCTACAAGATAAAATGTCTCATATGTTTATTACCTATATTTTTTGAGTTGTTTTTTTGATAAATTATTGTAGTGATGTCTCAGCTGATAGAACCCCCTTTATTTTGATCTCTTTCAGGTAGATTGTGTAACCTAATTTCAATGGTATATCTCTTTGATTACTAATGATATTTGTCATTGCACATGTTGATCTAATATATAACAAGGAATCGATTGCCTCTAAACAAAATATTCATTTTAATATAATAGATTATGAAAAAAAATTCTAAAAAAAATAAGATAAAATAATAATAAAATAAAATAAAATTTCTTACATATTACCTAGTTATTATACCAGTAACACTTATTATACAAGTTTGTTAAGTACTTAAGCCTTTTAAAACATAACATTTTGAAGAAACATGTTAGTAATGTTATTTTAAGTAATGGTGAAAAAAAACAAACGAGATTGAAAATATCCCTCTTGATTAAGTTAATTCTTCATGATATGATAATTTATGTGGATCCTCTATGTTGAGAATATTCAATTTTATTAATAATCTTTAGAAGATAGAAATTGGTAAAATTTGTGATTGTTTATAGTTGTGGATGATATAAGTTATGTATGTTATTGTAATTTTTTTTATAATGACAAATATTTTGTATGTTAAAAAGGGATTGAGAATAAAATAGTATAATTTCTAAAGATAAACCTAGGATTACAAAACCTAAAACCATAGTCATGTCTTTAAAAATTACAACATTATCTCCTTATTTGCTTTTAAACTTTTTTCCATACTCATAAAATAATTTTCCTAAGAATTGATTAGGCAAAAATAAGAAGAAGAAAAAACTTTATTGATCATTTCTTTTATTTCATGGGCTTTCCACTACTCATAATCAAAGGGGCACACAATGATGCTTTGGAGTCTTTTTTTGCTCGCTTCCTCCTCTAAAGCAGGGATAATTTTAGGGGCGAAATTTAGCCTATGGGTTATTTTTAGGGGTTTATCTCCAAAAAAAGATTTGCCATTTTGCATTTTTTGAATCCTTGTTTCGCCCAATTTTGATGGGTTAAACTTTTTTCACCTTAAAAATTGCCAAATTATTATATAAACGGTATAAAATACTTGGAAATTAAAATATTTTTTGAAAAATATCACTAAACATTTCATAGTTTGGCATTTTAAGAATTGGTGAGATTCACCAACATTTATACACTTTTAAATAAGTATGGTTCCTTAAAATCATCCCTGCTCTAAAGTCAAACATATAGCGATATTCGAATAATAAGAGTTCCAAAATTCTTTAGATACCCTATCTTAGTTTTCGAGGGAAAAAGGAGATTGAAAATAAATAGGATATTAAAGGTATAACTTTTAAAGATAAATCTAAAATTACAAAATCCAAGATAATTATCATCTCTTTGTTAACAAAGAGAAAAATTTGTAATATTAACTTTTTACTTGTTTTAAAACTCTCTTTTCGATATCCATAGAATATTGTTTTACAACTTGATTGCACAAAAAAGAAAAAATTAACGTTATTGATAATTTATATTATATTAATCCATGGCTTTCCACTTCTCATAATAAAAGGTGTACATAATAACTCTTGGATGCATTTTTTTCGTGCTTGCCTTCTTCTCTATAGTCAAACCTATACCCATATTTGAAGAATAATAGTTCCAAAATTCTTTAAATGCAATGTCTTAGTTTTATGCCTGCATAAGAACATTATAGCTTCTTATTGGTCTTTTTATTTGAGTTTCTTGTTGATTACAATAATTTTTTCCATATTCCAATCTTGGTTTTCCTATTACATTGTCCTCCCCTTCATTCATTAGTTGATGAATTTCTATAAATTGCTTATCTTTTAAACCTACATTCATATATTGAGGAAACTCTTTATTTGTAGTTGGGCTAGCTATATACCATTTTGTATTCATTTTGTATTCGACAAGTTTCGTATTCTCTACTTCCTTCTTTGTAGCAAGGAGGGAAAGGAAATTCCCCCCCTCAGATAGATATAGTCTTCCTCTCAAATTGAATTGAGGGCTGAAAATTTATTTTGGCATGGTCAAGATGTTACATCATTAAGTTTTAAGGGTTGTCAAAAAATACTTTAATTCTATTTGAGCATGTGGAAACTTTTTGAATCTTCCTCTTTGTACTTGGGTGGAGGGGAGGACATCTTTATTCAAGCATTGCTATAAAAATGGTTGCATTCATGGAAATCATTACACTTAAAAGAAATTTTCTCATAGTACAAATACTACACTTGGGTCTATTGAATTTTAATGGTTATATTAGATCTTAAAACATTTAGCATCATAACAGCATAACCATAAGCCAAAAGATCACCTAAATATAGACAAGCATAACCATACAAAAAGAACACAAAGATTTATCCTGGGAAAACCCTAAAGGGAAAAACCTAGCAAAAGCTTCCTCAATATAGATGCCCCAAAAAGATAAAAGTTAAAACCAAAAGGGAGATCAAATACTGATCCTCCTCCTTCTCCAGCTACTTCTCTCTCCTCCACTAATGCACTACACAAGTGAGAGTGTGTGTTTCAAATGGCCACACCTCTATTTATATTCATCCGTTCACTTCAATAATTAAATCCGACATGTAGGCTCAAGTTAATCATGTAGGCTCAAGTAACCACACTAGGGTGCTAATGACCCACCTTTAAAATTAGAGGGGACTACCTCATGACTCTTATTAGTTCTTCCGATTAGAAGCATTGAGGTACAAAGTAATACAAGTGGTTCTCCCAATAGGATCATCGGGGACCACAAAAGATACATATAGAATATTCTTCGAAGTTACAATATTTTAACACTCCCCCTTAACAAGAAGGGTATTCTACAATAACATCAACAACAACAATAGTAGGAGAGAGAGAGAGAGGACATCATCAACATCATCAGGGTAACACATCTATAAATCATTGGAAGCTTTTCAACATCATATAGTCTTCATCTTCAATATTCAATGATAACAACTCTTTAACCTTTCGTTCAGCATCAACATCTTCAGCACTTTGACCTTTCGATCAGAAACATCTTCAGCACTTTGACCTTTCGATCAGCAACAAGATCTTTAGCACTTTGACCTTTCGATCAGCAGCAACATCATCATCATCGAACTCTGATCTTTCGATCAGAAACATCATCATCATCACACTCTGATCTTTCGATCAAAAACATCATCATCAAAATATCATCATTATCACACTCTGATCTTTCAATCAGAAACATCATCATCATCACACTCTGATCTTTCGATCAGAAACATCATCATCATCAAAACATCATCATTATCACACTCTAATATTTCAATCAGAAACATAATCATCAAAACATCATCATCATCAGCAACAACCAACGTGATCCTTCCTTTCAGAATTACAAGATCATGGACAACACATCTGTGGTACTCAGATGATCCTTCCTTTCGGAATTACAGGATCAGGTCTTTGCAGAACCACCAACATCCTGGACGATCCTTCCTTTCGGAATTACGAGATCAAGTCCACTTACATCAACATTTAATACAATCCTTCCTTTCAGAATTATGGGATCAAGACGATCCTTCCTTTTGGAATTACGGGATCAAGACGATCCTTCCTTTCAGAATTACGGGATCAAGTCCTCTTGCATCAACATTTAGGACGATCCTTCCTTTCAGAATTATGGGATCAAGATGATCCTTCCTTTCGGAATTACAGGATCAAGACGATCCTTCCTTTCGTAATTACGGGATCAAGTTAATCCTTCCTTTTGGAAATACAGGATCAAGTTTGAGGATGATTAATCCTACCACGTTCTCGAGTACCGAAGTCACCGGATCAATTCTGAATCGAGGTTCAAGGATGATACAATCCTTCTTCATTCTTGAGGACCGAGGTCCCCGGATCACTTTAGGGCAAGTGCCCAGGGATGATACAATCCCACTGCAACATCACTACTCCTCCTTTCGGGGAAGGTCTTTCTGAACCACACCAAGCTTGTCTCAAAAGTGTTTGAAATTTACTCGGGACAGAGGCTTTGTCAACACATCAACAACTTATTCATTAGTACTCACATACTGGAGCTTTATGGCTCCTTTCTGCATCATATCTCGAATGTAGAAATACCTGATTTCTATGTGCTTTGTTCTGTCGTGGAACACAAGGTTCTTTGTCATCTTTATACAACTTTGGTTGTCACATAGAATCACGGTAGTGTCCAACTCTAGGTTGAATAATCCTGACATCATCTTTCAAATCCATATGGCTTCACAACTAGCAGAGAAAGCTGCTATATATTCTATTTCGGTTGTGCTTAGAGCAACACTGGATTGCTTTCTGCTAAACCATGAAATCATAGCAGATCCCAGACTATAACATCCACCTGATGTGCTTTTTATGTCTGAGATACTTTCGACCCAATCTGCATCTGTATAACCATACAATCTATACTCATGGCTATTATCATAGTATAGACCAAAGTCTATAGTCCTTTTCAAATATCTCATCACATGTTTTGCAGCTACCAAGTGAACCCATCTAGGTTGAACCAGATATTGACTTAAGGTGTTCATAGCAAAACAAATGTCTGGTCTGGTATTTGTTAGGTACATTAATGACCCAATGATCTGTTTGTAATGAGTCACATCCACTAACTTTGATGAGTCATCAGTTAACAACTTCAGGTTGGAATCCATGGGTGTGGCCAAGGCTTTGCATTCCAACATATTGAATCTTTTCAATATCTCTACTGCATACTTTCCCTAGTTGAGAAAGATTCCTTCTGAACTTTGCCATACTTCTAGACCTAGGAAATAATGCATTAACCCAAGGTCTTTCAACTCAAATTATTCTGCTAGTTTCTTCTTGCTTTCCATAATCTGTTTCTCATTCCCATTCAAGAATAAGTCATCCACATATAGTAGTAGGATGACATGTTCATCTTCTACAACCTTGAGGTAAAGGTTAGGATCAACTTTTGTCAGGAAACTATCTATCCTTCTAGACCAAGCTCTGGGATCTTGCTTCATGCCAGAGAGGGCCTTCTTCAACTTGCATACGTGAGTTCATATGTCTTCAACTTCAAATCCTTGTGACTATTCGATGTAAAACTCTTCCTCAATCATACCATTAAGGAAGGCTTGTATTTACTTCATAATGGAAGAAACTACCATGATAGTTCTGAAGGAAGTGTACCTTTCTTCCTGGAGTAAGTGTCTCTTCAGAATTAATTCCCTCTTTCTTATAGAAACCTCTAGCCACAAGTCTTTCCTTACTTCTATCAGTAACATATTTTATCTTACAAATCCATTTGGAAGATACCACATTCTTGCTTTTTGGTTTGAGTACTATATCCCAAACATCATTCTAGTATTCTTTCATCATAACATCTTCCATGAGTTCTTCTTGTCAGGTCATCAACATATCCTAGTCTTCTGCATTCAACCTTGAAGGTTGAAACCCACTTTACTCTTGGTAAAGTCTCAATCCATTAGGAATTTGTCCATCATGTCATACCATGTCGAACTCAGATATCTTCTATAGTCACTCCCCCTGAAGTGGAGTATCATCTTCCCTCTTCATTCTGTACAGGTGGTTCTATGCTTGATATATACTGGTCAATAGAGTATGTCATGTCACAGTCTATTCTTTCTGAGGCAAATCATGAACCTTGCTTTGTACACTTGTTCTTGTAGATCCATATGGAAGATACTACGTACTTCCCTTTAGGTCTCGAAACCATATCATATACATCATTCCCCATGATCAACTGTTACTCTTTGATCATAGCTTCTTTCATAGCTGGAAAGGTTAGCATCAATGATGTCACCCAACTATGTTACACAACTAGAGTGTGTCCGAGGCCTCTTAATTTGGTTTGGAAGTCTCGCCATTCTTTTCTTCATCTTGAGTTATATCTCGTACCCATGGTGGTCTTCATCCTTTGAGGTGGATCTATCACTCTCTGAATCTCTTTCTTCCGTCATGGTGTCTCTGACCCTGGGAGCTTCAGATTCATGTTTATTAGAGTGAATATTGAATTCTCATCACTTGTTCTTCGGAACAAGTCTCATCCTTCTTTTCTTGTAGGAGGTTGTACAGAACCTTTCCTACAATTAAGATGCACAAGTTGCATGGTTAGAACTATTTCATAAAACATATGTATAACAACAAATTCTTATGCATCATGCAACTATTTAGCCAATACAACATTCATCCATATCTCACGGAAACTTTCTAGATACCGTCCATCTCTACCATGACATCATTGAGATTCTACACTAATACAATATGTCTTCAAAGAGGTTTCATTCTAGATAAGTAGCAATGGAAAGTTGTATAGCACCATGAGCTACTTACCCATCACATGCATATTAGTAGTATACTGTCATTAATTCAAACAACCTATCATGCATAACACATCAACTGAATATAATCAAATGCATAACAAAACAATATCATGAAATGACAATTGAATACTTATATTTTATTTGTTTCGTGGGTAGACTCCTTCTTGATCATTCTACTTCATCATCTTCTTCATCTCTTCTTATGAGTCAAACTTCTTCTTCTTCCCAGAGTCAGCTGAAAGTAATCACTTTCTTATGGCACACATTCCTCGCATGAATGAATACCATGATCCTAGGAGGCCATTCAAGGTGGCTATCACCACTTCTGCATTCTTCACTTCTTCTTTTACCTCTTCAATTTGTTTCTTAAGGTCATATTCCGATGTATGTTCTTTACTTCAAATATCTTGGTCAAGGAATCAAAAATCTCTTTCAGTGTCTTTAGGGAAGACACTTGTGGTACAAGTTGATCTGTGACTGAATCAACAATGATCTTCTTGGCCTTGACCAAGTTCTTCTGGTGTAAGGTTTTGATCCTCATCTCCCTCTGGAACTGGAACCTCTCTACTCATGTAGGTGTCCAATTCATTTTCTTAGAGAGATAAAATACTTCCATGCTTGGAACTTGTCAACTTCACCAAGCTTATCATCAAGCTGATGAGAACCTCAAATGGAAGTAGCAAAATATTAGATCTTACTGATTTGAGGTGTCCGTCTTGGTTCCGGAGCTGGCTAATCTAGGGTTTGTCAGAGAAACCCTAATTTTCAAAACTTGGAATATTTCAGATCTGATTGGATAGAAATATATATATTTTCAAGTTGAGTTGTCCAATGTACTCCTTTTCTTAAAACAGTGGAGGGAAGCTCACGGAACAGGAAGCCCTAGTTTTCCAATTTCTCCTGTAGAAATGTCGGATACTTTGTCTATGCTATCTCTGAAATTACTACTCCTCTGTGTTTGAAACTTCTCCCTAAGGTATCCTTGTATGTCCCTGTTCTAGAACCATAGCTTTCATCATAATTGGTTTCACCAATTGGGACTTATGATACTTTTCCCAAGGTGACCTGTTACAGGACTGTTCAGAATAGAGAATTTGTACAAACTTCCACGTGTCATTGTTTAATATTTTGAGTCTGAAACTAGGACCACAAAAATTATAGTCTGTGCCCTTTCTGGAACATCTTCCTAAATTTCATTTGGACCTTTGTATCCCAAGATATAGTAATTCTCCCCAGGTGTCTTGTTTAGGGATGAATCCTGGAAGAGGATGGAACCCTAACTTGGAGGGATCATATATCCCAGAATATAGTGAATCTAAGGATAAATGTTGGATACAGTGTACATCAAGATTTTATATTCAACCTCTATAATTTTCAGCTCTTGAACCTTTACCAATCCCGAGATATAGTGAATGCACCAAAACTTATCAGTTTTAGTATTTAGGGTTTTTTCAGCTCATGGTCAAACTAGGGTTTGACTTTCCTGGAGTTTCACCCAACAAAAAAACTTGATCCAGGTCTCTAAACTTCGATTTTGATGAGGAGAGAAATCCTATGTTGGGCTTGCTCAAAAATTCCTCTTCTGTAGAAAGCCCTAATTTCCCCCACCGAAAACCGAAAATGCTCGGAATCGAATTCTGCTTCGATAGAAAGATGTGCCCTTCCATGGAGAGTCAGCCTAGCCTTATTTTGCTGATCGATTGTGGAGAGAGACCCAAAAAGTAAGAAGCCCTAGCTTCTATATCTGCACAATGTCTTCTTTCAGGGTGGCTCTGATACCATGTTGAATTTTAATGGTTATATCAGATCTTAAAACATTTAGCATCATAACAGCATAACCATAAGCCAAAAGATCACTGAAATATAGACAAGCACAACCATACAAAAAGAACACAAAGATTTATCCTAGGAAAACCCTAAAGGGAAAAACCCAGCAAAATCTTCCTCAATATAGATGCCCCAAAAAGATAAAAGGTAAAACCAAAAGGGAAATCAAAGACTGATCCTCCTCCTTCTCCAGCTACTTCTCTCTCCTCCACTAATGCACTAC
Organism: Pseudotsuga menziesii; assembly: GCA_001517045.1. Classification (NCBI taxonomy): domain Eukaryota; kingdom Viridiplantae; phylum Streptophyta; class Pinopsida; order Pinales; family Pinaceae; genus Pseudotsuga; species Pseudotsuga menziesii. Next base: position 72,553 of record LPNX010304668.1, on the reverse strand, counting down.
ACAAGTGAGAGTGTGTGTTTCAAATGAGGAGTGCCACACCTCTATTTATATTCATCCGTTCACTTCAATAATTAAATCCGACATGTAGGCTCGAGTTACACATGTAGGCTCAAGTAACCACACTGGGGTGCTAATGACCCACCTTTACAATTAGAGGGGACTACCTCATGACTCTTATTAGTTCTTCCGATTAGAAGCATCGGGGTACAAATTAATACAAGTAGTTCTCCCGGTAGGATCATCTGGGACCACAAAAGATACATATAGCATATTCTTCAAAGTCACAATATTTCAACAGGGTCCAACTCTCCACTTAAAGATTTATTCTTTCTAGGAGGCCTTCATATTGAATTTGACACGTATTTAAATTCAGATAAATAAACCCAAACCTGGGTTCCTTTTATTTAGGAGTCTCCCTAATTTATTTCCTCTTTTCTCTAGGTTTTCAATGTCCTAGAGATTGAGAGGGAGATGGAGAAGTCTCATCAATACTTTAATGGAAGAAGAAATCATACATACTGGATAGGATTCTAGAGGCCATATATTAAATCAATCATATGTCTTCTTTAAATTAAAAATGGAAACCAAAGAATCGATTACCACTCAATATGATTAGGAGATCACCTCGTATCATAGAATTACATTGGCCTTGAAACCAGGATTCTAAGCTTTTGACACTCAACCACGATCCCATAAATTTTTCAATTAGGTTTTGTTCTACATATTGAATCACTTTTTTTAGCCTTGTAAACTAAGTGTTCAACTTTGGGACATTATCTAGTTGTTTTGCAAATTTTTAGTAATGATTGGAAATTCTTGCTCTCTTTTTTTATCTTGCCATCGATATCTTTGTCAATGAGAACACACCCATCTCACTCCTCAAATGCATGGTAGTCATTTGGGCTTCCAAGTGTTGTTAAGTTTTTTCTCACCGGCATCTACTAAAAGGTACTTGCTTAGTGGTTGTTTTGTCTAACTACAAGATTAAAAGGAGAAAGCCATAAGGAGTACGAAAATGAAAGACAATCCAATCTACTATATCTTATGCAAAACAAACAACTAAATAACATATACCAAATAATGTGAATATTTCTATTGATAAAAATGGGAGAACAATTTACATGCACCTTAGTGATAATAGAATGAAGAAAGTGGACTCCACAGCTTCCCCAAGAGAGGGTTCTTCTTCTCCTCTTGTGCTTCACGCCAAGCTATTGATGGCATAAGACAAATTCATATATGGTAGAAAAAATGAACACAAATGGTGGTTTTCTCTCCAGAACGAATTGGGTAGTATAACCTTTATTTTCATGAGTGGTATGTGATGGATAACATTGAGGGATTTAATTATAGGTAAATATGTCGACATCTCTTGAGATTATCTACCATATGGACAATCAAATTACATTGATGAAGTAGCATGATGAGGATAGGTATTGGATACCGGATCAAAGGCTATTTTCAGAAATAACAAATTGGTGACCATGCCACTTTGGAATGCATATAACATTAATGAACCAATTGAGATAGTTATTTTCTATTTTTAGGACCACAATGTGAATTTCAAGTATTTTAGTGCTTAGCGAATGCAGAATATAGAGGAAATATCATGCATTGACTTTAATGGTAAAACTGAAGAAATAGCTCGATTCTTGTTGATAATGTTGAGGTCATATGGTGATAGAAATGATAGAAATGGAGCTATGGTTTCCCAAAGTGTTGTGTAAAGGTGAGTATACTCATGTCAAAGTGAGGAAGCAAAATTTGGTTCCACTAGGTGGTAGGGATGTGATATGATGATGATAATATACAATTATAAGGAAACAACAATAGAGACAAACTATTGGCATGAGATGGTCGTGATAATATTGTGAAGGACTCATGGCAGAGAACAAAACCCTAGATACAACTTGAGTAGAAAATTGTGAACTTATCATTTCCAACTAACCAATGTACATATATATTGTAGTGCATTACGATAGACTTGATTCAATGAAAAGTATTGCTTTATCAGACAACATCCAAATCCAATATTTGTAACGTGGTGAATACTTTCAAAGCTAAGAGAACCTGAAATACATGGATGTAATTGGTTTTTTTGTCCATGATCTATATAGCTTCCTAAAAGTAAAGATGATCATTGGTTTCTTACTAGTTAATGGAGAAAAATTGACCATGCCATACCATAAGTACATGTAACCATGAAATGTTTTTGATGATTAATGAAGATGCAATCTAATTTGAAAGGGTGTACAGGTTTTGAATATAATGGAGGTGCGCATAAGTTAACCTGAATTTCATTAAAACATGAGTTTAATAGCATGCTAAATTTAAGGAATATTTAGTTTAGACAAATAATGCACATTAAAATGCTAAATTAACTTTGTGAATTGACTAACACAAATTTCCAATTAAATAGCGATAAGAATCATGCATACATGAATGGAAGCTTATCTTTATTTCCAAGAAACTCCCAATTTTCAATATCATTTTCTTGCTTGGGTTTTCTTAGTTTTTAAAATAGCCAATATCAACTTATTAAGATTCATATAGTTGAATATTTGGAATGCTTAAATTTTTTATATTTGTACTATACTATTTGTATAAATAATAATAATAAAATCAATTATTTTATTAATAAAAATTATAATAATATTGTTACCTGGCCCTCAGGGCATGTAGATCATTGGCTAAGCACATAATCCAAATACAAGAGAAATAACCATATATATAGAAATAGATAGGTGTTAAGCACAACAAAGACAAAAGATAAGCGTCAAAGCACACCATTCTCATTAATTTAATGTGTATATATAATGAGAATACCTCTTAGATTCAATTTCCCAAGAGATATCTTGGACTCACGAGTGATTATTCCTATTCACCAATGATCTCTGGTCTTACTTGCATGTGAATAGTGTACAATAATCCTAACACCAAGGGTTATGTTCCCAACACCCCCCCCCCTCAATCTGAAGGAGTGTATCTTAGTCCAAGAAAAGAGAGTTGAATAACTAGAAGTGGACAACTACCTTTGTTGAACACTTCCAACTTGAAAATCTGAATTGCCAAGAAAATTAACATAAATTAAAATATCCCGCTAAATAGAAGTTCTCTCTGAAGAGGTGGTTTTGGGTGGCCAACAACCAAGTGGCTATCAAAAGATGAAATCTTCTACTACGTGGGTGGTTTAAGGTTGACCACAAGCTCTTGAACTTCGCACAAAGGATGAGAGGTTATGTTTAGAACTTGGCACAAGTGGTTTGGGGACCACCATCTGATGTATAGAATAATTTTAAGTCTTTTTCTACATGTGTGGCTTGAGGCTGACTACTAAAACTTACAAACAAACAACAATTTGCAAATTACACTTCTAAATGTTGATTTGAGAAATTTGCTATACTTGAGTTCTCGAAATGACTATGATCCTACTTATTCAAGTTCTTCTTTTAGAGCAGTTGTAGCACCAAGTTGCAAACTTACTCAAATCTTCTCAGCTGCAACTTTCACAATGTAGAGAAATTCAACATTAAAGTGCCAAAGAAAAGATATTTCTCATGTCACTCCCTCCTATTATTCTGGAGTGATGTGCACATCTACAAGTTGAATCTTTCAACAAAGAACCATAATGCTTGTTGTTCAAAAGTAGTATTTATGTTGATGTGTTAGACACAAACATGCACCACAAAATCTCTACAATGTCCTCATATCCACCACCTCAACAAACAAAATAATTTCAAAGGTAGTAGCTGCAAGTAAAAACTACTTGAACTATAGCATGCTCATAATCTATCTTATCGAAAAGGGAGAGGATCTTGAATTCTTTCTTTTGACAAATTTCTATATTTTCTTGGAGTTGTCTTGTTAGATATTCTTCTATCTTCTTGACTTCTCTACCTATTTGTTCATAGCAAAGATATTTTCCTCCATCTTTCCTTTTGAATTCTGATCATCCTCATGGAATTTTTGCAATTGACCTTGTAGTATATGATTCTCCTTTCTCATTTCTGAGAGGTCCTTTTCAAATTCAAATTTTGTCAGACATGCCTTTCGTAACTCTACCTTCAAGGATTTGATTTCAAGTTCTCGTTGTATTCTTAATTTCTCTTCCAATATTTCTTTAGTCTTGTAGGCACTTATCTCACTGTCTTTGTATATTAACTATTTTTCCTTATCTTCTAGCAATATTCTGAGCTAGACAATTTCTTTTGATTGCTTTTCAATTTCTATGGATGACTTATCAAGTTTATATTTCAAATATTTGGATATGGCTTCTTTGATTCTGGTAGCTTCTTCGACTTGGAGTTTCATATTAATTATGGTCTGTGTGGCCTTCTCAAATTCTTCTTGATTCCTCTTCTCATATTTTTCCAATTGGTCTTGCAATACCTAATTCTGTTCACAAATATTTTTCACTTCTTGCAAAACATTAGTAATTTCATTGTCTATCATAAGATCATCTAAACTCCTATCACTTACCAGATATCAAGGATTTTCATCATAATCTGAAGTACTGCATTCAATTAATTTAGAATAACTCTTATTTTCTATACCTGATAAACATATCTCTTTAAAACAATTATAAACAGAGTGTTCAGGGGACATACCTTCATACTTACCTGGATCTTGTACTGACCTGTCTTCTACTTCTTTTTCTTCATTTAGCTTATTTATTTTCAACAACAATTCTTCAACTGAGTTTCACTTTCCTACTTTCTCGTTTTGGATATCTATTAGGTATTTAAGCATTAATTCCATAACCTCTGCTTCCTCTTCTTTATTGGATTCGTATTTCTCTAATTTGAGCCATAGTTCATTAGCTGAGATGCACTTCCCTATCTTCTTCTTTTCGATATCTGATAGGCCTTCAAGGATGGCTTCCATAGCAATAGAATTATTTTTCTTTGCTTCTTTTTGAGATAATGTTTTCACTTTATTTGGTAGTGTATATCCAGTAACAACTAACTTAGATACACCAATTTCCTCAAGATAAGCCTTCATTCTCATTTTCCAGATCAATTAATAATTTGACTTATGGGACAATGGTACTCCATTCACTGAGAACCCTACAGTGTCTCAAAGATCTCCTTCAAGCTGATAAGTCTTTCTGTGAAGGACCCGCTCTGATACCAATTTTTGGACACACCAGGAACACAGAGAGGGGGGGTGAACCTCTGTGTGTAGTCTTTATTAATTTTTCAACCTTAATAATCAACAACTTATTCAATATTATGCATTATCACATTATCATTATAACATCATCAGCATTTTTATCATCATCATATCATCATCATCAGCATTGTTATCATCATCATATCATCATCATCACATAGAAAACATAACAACACAATACACAAATATTTTTACGTGGAAGCCCAAGTCCTAGGTGGGAAACCACAGAAACATTTTTAAAATAGTTTTACAAAAATAACTGGAAGGAGGAAACAACCCCCTTATTACAAAGACTTCAATTTTCCATCTTCAACTAGAAGGAGGCTACGACCACCTGATTTACAAGATTCAAACTGAAGGAAGCTACCACTCCCTAGTTTTTTGACTTCAACTGAAAGGAGGCTACAACCTCCTTTCCTTGCCTCGTCCTGCCATCCTAATAAGAAGATATAAAATGTTGAACCACAAGCTCATTGATCATGCGGACCTGCTAATCAACACTTGTGCCACACTGCACAATCTGTACCACATTGCATAACATGTACCACACTGCACAACTTGTACCACACCGCAAAATCTATACCACATTGCATAACTTGTACCACACTGCACAACCTGTACCACACTGCACAAAAACTTCCACTACTAACCACTGCTCATCATCTAATCACTACTCATCAACCGATCACTATCCACTATATCACACTGCTCATCAACTTGTACCAATAAATTTGTTTCTCACATCAACCAACTCAATCAATCTGAGTCTACACACCAAACTCAGTCCACCTAGGTCAAACCAACTGCTCATACAACTCATCCAATCTGAGTCAAACCAACTGCACATAAGGAAACCTATGCCAATACTACTCAACTGAACCAACATGTACCAAGATTCGTGTGTACATGTTCCAAATCAATCATATACTTGTGTTAATATAATCAAGTGTTATGTCAGTCAACCAACCCTTCCTACTTGTCCTAGTTCATCAATTAAGAGTCTCATTTGAGAAACCAAGAGACTTCACATATTATCAACCAAACTTTGTCCAAACACACTCAACTCAATGACACCAAAACCAACCTCAATCACAGTCAAGGGATAATTGATAGTTAAACATGATATACTTCAACCAAATAACCTTAACCAAGAAGATAAAAGACTTACCAACTATGTCAAACTCAATCAATATCATAAAATCTTATACACAAAAGTATTTTTCATCCCACTCAAATCAAGTCAACAAATCAAACAAATATCAAGCAAATAGAGACCTACATAACTGTCAAAGGTTGTCATTAACAATCAATAACAATACAACTCCACTTAGGTCAAAGACACAATGATCAACACTTGTAAAACTAGTTTTCAAAGAAAACATTTAGGTTGATCAAAGAAATAACTCATAATATCTAATACTTACATGTCAACTTCTCATTCAATACTACACTTATACAACAGTCAAGATAAACATCAAGATCTGTGCCAATAACATTCAAGATAATCATCAAGATCTATATCAAGATCACATCAATATATATGCCAATATAACCATCACCATAGTATCCATAAAATATTGAATTAATTCAAAGATGTATACCAATATATAGCCTCACATAATAAGATCAAAGATGAACTCTGTCCATGAGAGACATGTGTCATTACAAGAGAAACCATGAAGCATGAACCATACCTTATTGAAGATCACAAGATGAAGAAAAAAAATAAAAACAAAATAAACTCTATATCCTATCATCACATATCCCTTGTAACAAGCTTTCCAACAAGCCAAGAATTTTGTAATTCTGATTCCATATGAGAAAGTTATGTCAGTTTTAGTGAAGATACTACGAAACTTTTCAGTCACAAGATTTCGCACTATTCTCCAAGGGTTGCAAAATTCCTAAGAGAATTGATGATGAAAATATGAAATGTTTGATATTCTATTTATATAGGTTGTGAAGAAAAATTATTACCTTGGGCCGACATGCAATTCAAAATTACAAATAATTAAATTCTCTTTTGTTTGGTTGGCTCACCCAAAAAGGTGGGGTATCCCAACTTCAAAAATTCATATCTCTTCAACCGTAAGGAGTTAGAATATGCTACACATATCTACAAAAATATCTTGAAGAGTAATATCTCCCTATGATGAGTGCATGTGAACATTCTTATCCTAATACCCTTAAATTCTTCAATTTGTACAGGACATCGAATACCCCACACATGAGGGTGCCAAAGACCATACCACCAACTACAAGAGTTTCAAAGTATTCTTCAACATATCAAGGAATGTATGTGGGCTCTACCTCCATCTACATCCCAATAGCCATATAACCACAAATAGGACCATACATCATCATGGTTCAAGGTTTCCATATCATTAAAAACATATCCAATGGTTCCACTACATATATTCATCACCATAAGAGTACCAACACCCCAAAAGAGGGGTACAAACACCTCACCACTAGTTTGCAACACCGTATGGGATTCATATGCATGATCACAAGGATACTACATGTCAATGACCATATGGAGTCCAAAGAACATCAAACCACTATATATGTGGGTTCAAGACCTAAACTTTAGAGTACACCAAGCACCCCATAATAATGGGTTCCAACATACCACCATAAGTGTGGGTTCTAAGACCTAAGACTCCACATGTAAGAGGATCAAGATCTAGGCTTATGGACTCAAGGACCCGACAAGAACTTAACAACCTCAAGACCATCCAATGCAAACAGTGGGATTCGCCATTAACAAATCAAATACTTTACACACATGAGCCACATCATCCATCCAACAACCAATCAAGACACTAAAACAAGTACAAGCATAACAAGAAACACAAAAACCAATAACCAAATATAAACCATGAGTAAGGAAATTGATAATGGACTCAAATGGGACCAAGATACCACTTAGAGGAACTTGACCAAGTCAATGGGTAACCAGGTCTTTTGTCATTGTTCCAAGGCCTCCAAGGACTTCAAGCTTGGGCTTGGACAAGGTCAAAAGGGCTCCTCTGAAACAAACAACCACCAACTGAACCCTAACCCTCAGGGGATCCATAAGGGGCATGCAGGAATCAACAATTGGCATCAATGACAACTTAGTCAACATTACTCTCTAATTCCATAACATGTGATCTCTTTCTCTTTACCTCTCCCTCTCTCGAAACCCATACCCCCCAATCTCTTTCTCTTTTTAACTCTTAATTGCTAACACGTGTATCTCTCTCTCTCCCCCCCCTCTCTCTGAACCTCTAACCCCAAATATCTCTCTCTCGCTCTGTCTCTAAACCCCTAACCCTCTCTTTCTATTAAATTATCTATCTAAACCCCTAAGACCCAATATCTCTCTCTCTCTCTAATCCCCTAACCTATAGTCCCACACTCTCTCTCTAAACCTCTAACCCTTTTTATCTCTCTAAACCCTTAAACTAGAATATCTATCTATCTAATTATCTATATATCTATGTATAGGTATCCATCTATTTATCTATATACCTCTATAAACTCCTAACCCATAACCTCTCTCTTTAAACCCATAACCCTCTCTCTCTCTCTCTCTCTCTCTCTCTCTCTCTCTCTCTCATCCCTTAATCCCAAATATTTCTCTTTGTGTCACTAAACCCCTAACCTCTAGTATCTCTCTATATTTCTCACTTTAAATCCATAACCTTTAATTTCTCTCTCTCTCTCTCTCTCTCTCTCTCTCTCTCTCTAACTTGCTAACCCACAATCTCTATTTTTATTTATGTCTCTCTAAACCCCTAACTCTTAATTTTTCTCTCTAAACCTTTACACTCTAATGTTTCTCTCTATCTCTAAACCACTAACCCACAACCTCTCTCTCTCTATGTAAACCCCTAACCTCCAATATCTCTCTCTCTAAACTCCTAATCCACAATCTCTCTCTCTCTCTCTCTCTCTCTCTCTCTCTCTCCACAACCCTATACCCCAATATATATCTATTTGTATCTAAACCCATAAACCCTAATCTCTATTTCTTTATCTCTCTATACCCATAACCTTCAATGTATCTAAACCTCTCTCTATCTATATAAACCTTAAAA
>LPNX010304668.1:16790-60885 GCA_001517045.1 Pseudotsuga menziesii | reverse complement strand
CTCCAATATCTCTCTATCCTTCTCTCTCTAAGCCTATAACCTTTAACCTCTCTCTCTCTAACTTCCTAACCAACAATCTCTATTTCTATTTATCCCTCTCTCTAAACCCCTAACCCTTAATTCCTATCCCTCTAAACCTTTACACTCCAATATTTCTCTCTCTCTCTAAACCCATAACTTCTAAACTAAACTCTCTCTCTTTATCTATCTTTAAACCCCTAACTACTAACTCTCTTTCTCTATAAGACCCTAACCTCAAATATCTCTCTGTCTCTCTGAACCCCTAACCCAAGTCTCTCTCTCTCTCTAAACCGCTAACCCCTAATGTCNCCCCCCCCCTCTCTCTCTCTATCTATCTAAATTGGTAACCCCCAATCTCTCTCTCTCTCTCTATCTCTCTAAATTGCTAACCCCCAATCTCTCTCTAAATATATACACATGCCCCTAACCCCCAATCATTATCTCTCTCTATATATATACACCCCTAACCCCCACTCTCTCTCTAATTTTCTCTCTCTAAACATATAAGATGACTGTGGTGGGGTTCGTTTTTCGTAAACAATTTTACGAGCCCAAAAAAGTGATAAAGGTAGACTTGACACCTTTGTACCAAAGTTTAACGACCACGACTATGGTATTAATATCACTCAAAAACATTTTCATGTTTGAATCTAGAGCACCTTTTAGCGAGCTTGAAATAGAAAAAAGAACTATGCTCGACACCATCTTACTATTTTTAATGAGCTTGAAGATCGGTTGGACGAATACTCTAGGTATCTGCTTCATTTTTTAACAATATTGCAATAGAGAATGAACTGTTCTTAGGATGTTGTTTCATGGTTTAGCGAGCTCAAAACCAAGAAGAAAGTATGCTCGTCGCGAGTCTTTTCAACAGTATTTTCCCAACACGATGTCCAGAGGTCGGTACTTTCCCCCAATTATTAGCACTCAGAATTTACCCCTTATTGTGAAAGGATAATCCCAAGGTAACCACAAAACCAATCTTTAGGAGGAAATTTGGCTTATTTCCTTCCAGGGAGGGATCTCTCAATAAATAAACTCAAAGGCCATAAATATTTTGAAATAAATAAATTCTAGTAATAACAATGGTTGAAACCGATGGTCATTGGGCATGGAGTCAAATATGAAAAACAATTAATGACAGTGCTTTGCAATGGAGTTCTTAACAGAGGTAGGGTAACTACTTTTTTACATTCAAAATGTTGGTTTCCTAGTGATAGGGAAGATTAAAGAAACAATCCATTAAAATGGGCATCACAAGATGAATCCAATGCTAAATTTAGTGTAAAAAAGTTTGTGAATGCCTGAAAGTAAAGGATCAGAGAATAAGAGTATGAATTCTAACCCAATATACACTCATTCAAGCATGAAAAGATAACAGAATGGAAAGGTAAACATGAAACACATTCACATGAATAAAAGAAAGTACAAACTGTAAAATAAATAACACAAGAATATCTGCAGAAAACCTGCTTGGCTCTGAAGTATTTATTAATCTTGAAGCTCTCTTAAAAAATTCAATTATTGCTCATGGGTTCCAACCCTCAATACATTGTAAAAAGTTGCTTAAATACATCAAATTCTCCTTGAGTTGATAATTGTTTCTATGCTAAAAATACGAAAAAATAATTACCTTATTACACTTGTCATTTAACTACTAGCAAACTAACTACTCAAAACTCTTGTCATTCTCAAAATATAAACTAGTCTTCAAATTTTCTCGAACTTCTTTATTGATGTAGCTTGTACTTTCTTATGCCAAACTTCTCTATTATATTCCACTGGTCCAGAGATGGCAACTCTATATTGGCCATTTCTTTTTCCAATACTCTCAATTCCACATGATCCACATATGAAATGGGAGGCAACTAGGAACAAATTATTCTAAAAGTATTTATTATCTCAAAATCCACTGCTAATTTATCAACCACAGTTTTCCCTGACAAACATTGGTTCATATATTCAAATTTCTTGTGGTCCAATCTTATGTTACATTATGTCAATATTTTCCTACATAGTTTCTATGTGTTGATGTTTAGCCACTACCTTCCTAGCCCAGGTGATCACTGTGATTATGTCTTTAATTCCCATTGTCCTCAAATCTTCCTTTGATAAAGTATTTAGGAAATTAATTGTATTATTAATTGTGCACTAGCTTTGTATTCAAAGCTTGTTTTTCTGCAGTACAAATATGTTTCGCAGGGTTTATTACCATCTCTTTTTTCAAAATATAATTTAAATAAGGTCTGCATTTAACATATTCAACAATGATCATGTCACAAATTATGTGTCTTGATCCTTGCATTGGTAATTCCAAATACAATTGCTTTACTAACTTCTTATTTATATCCAACGATTCTTTATATTTGTGTTCCATTGATTTCCTTTCTTCCTCATTCTTCAAAAGTACATCAGCTAAATTTGTATTTATACTTTTAAGACCAACAATCTGTAAGTCCGTCAAACTCACTTGGGAGATAACCTGTACAATGGATTCTGTACTTGTCTATGCAACAGGCTGCATTATTTATACTTCATCTTCTTTACTCTTATCCTCTTTTTATTTTTTCTAAAGCAAATTTTCTTTCATTTAAAACATCAATTTTTTCAATCAAAAGACATTTCTCTTTTTCCCATTCCTTCTTTTCCTCAGCAAGCTTCAATAGCCTTTTTTTGTTGCCATTCAACTCTTTATCTAGCATCTCCTTTTCTTTCTCCAATTTTATCAACTCAGAAGCCTAAAATAACTGTGTGGCAGATATTTTCAACTTCTTTTTTGTCAACTGAATTGTATTATCCTTCTCTGCAAGGATCTTCTGTGTGTTCTCTCCTTATTTTCTTCAATGCCTATAGCTATCAAATATCCTAGAAGTTTCTTGATCTGCTGCTGGTATAACTTATTCTCCACATTTTCTTTGCTTAGTTGATATTCTATTTTAGTATGTGTGTATTGCAATTTGGATGCCTTCAAGGTGGTTTTCGACAAATCATTGTAAATCACCTCCCCAATCTTCTTGTGTAAGTGGATCATGTCAGGCACCGGTATATCTTTTAGTTTCATCCTCATTTATGCTATCCTATTCTTAGTGGCAACTACCAAATTCAAAGTATTCTTAGCATGATCTTTGACAGTTACCAATGAGACCTCTTTAATCGATATCTTCCTGACATCTGCATATAATTTTGAATATTCATTTAAAGATATCTTCCTATCATCCTTGTACTTATCATATAAATCAAATATGGATTTAAATTTATCAGTTGATGTTTCAGGAACCTCTGAAAATTCATACTGATGCACTTCAAAAGATGGTCCTTTGATCTTTACCTTATTTTTCTTACTTCTATTTTTAACTACTTCTACCAATTCTCCCTCAGCTTCAATATTCTGACTTTTAGTTGTTTCTGAGGTTTCTTCTCCCTCTATTTCCATGGCATCTAAAAAGGTTCTTTTACATGTTACCTCTAAATTGCTTGCAATGGGAGTGAATACTTTTGTTTCTTTTATTTGTGAAACTCCTGCATTCTTCATTGGCGATGAATAATCCATCCAATTGATTGTTTCAGCCATTCCTTCTACTACCTGGTGCTCAAAATCCTTATTCTTATTCATTTGTCTTATTTGTGAGATAACATGTTGAGGATCATAATTAGCAACAAAATCTTTCTTAAAATCGATCGCCTATAGCAAACTTTCAACTACAAGGAGTGCATCTTTATTTTTTTATGATAAATGGACCAATCACCCATGGAAATTTGATTTCTAAAGACTTTTTGAAACTAGTAAAAAGTTCATTTTCTACTATCAACTTCTTTCTTACAAGCTCCAAAGCAAACACTCTAGGAGTAAGGAAAGCTGGAAAAATATATGGCTCATGAGAAAAGCTATACACCGATGATGGTATGTTCTTCTAATAGGAACCAACCTCATATTTTCCTATATGGAGCAAACTATAAATCCTCCTGCATTTTTGGTAACACTCTGGGCAATTTGTTCTGAAAAAATACTTTGTAAACCTCTTCCATCAAGAAGTTCATGTATTTGAAGAAGTTACTACTAATTTCTGCTATATGCACCATTTCTGGGAACTGCAAATTTTCTTCATTGAAAAATAGGAACATTCTGATTGAATATGATTGAAATATGAAATGGGTGTTACTGTGGAAACTCACTAGTTTAGAGTGAATAATTTCATCTAGGAATTCATCAATTTAATGCATGGAGGTTGACGAGACTGAGACCCGGACTGACTCATATCGATTCTAAATACAAGACTCATTAATAACTCAGGAACATACCTATATGTGTCTAGACCTAAAAACTGACTTAACATTGAGATAATCAGCTTTGTTTCTTCATTGAACAAATTAACATCTAGGGGAAAGACTGGTTGGCAAGGGACACATAAGATCTGAAACACTTGGAGAAAAAAAGTTTTTTTTCCTCAAATGTTGCATGCTTGAAGGACTGGATTAGGTATTCTTCACAGAAATTTTCATGGCTCTAGGTGAAAGAAGGTGGGATGACAAGAGAATCCAAGACAAAAAGTGCATTTGTAGGACATAAGATCTTGGTTTTAGTTGAATCCATTATTACCCTCTTAGAAGAGGAGTAATTTGACACACAACAATCATTGGAATATGGAAAATTTAGGGTTTGGTCTGGACAAAATAATACAAATGGGACTGGAAAATGTTGTGTAGGTTAGTACCCTGGTCTTTAAAATAATCTGGGTTGGTTTTCAGTTGGTGAATAGAGCCAAAAGACAAAATAGTATCAAATACGTCGCCATATCTATCTTTGAAAACTTCATCTATTTTTGGAAACTACATGGCTTGAGCCTCAATTTCTCCTCCACTGTCCTTTTTTAAATACTAGTAGGCCGGTGAAAACATGGCCTACCTTGCAAACTTACGGCTGAAAATATAGTTGTATGATGTGGATTTATCCACGGAGAAAATGCTTCCTTCTCCCAATGCACAAAAGACAAATAATACTTGAACAAGTGTTCTCCTCCTTTATAATATTCATGAAATAGTGGTTTTGGAATCTAGGAAAGTGGTTTTATTTTCCATTAGTGAAACTCTCTGTTAATCCCCATGCACGCCACAAGGGAATATCCCTTTCTGTCTGTAGATCCAATCCACCTCTCTTTTTAACCATCGATCTTGATCACCTATTAACCTTATCTTTCCATCATTTCGTTGCATAACCTGTTGTCTATCCTCCTTGTAATTTCACTTAGCGGACCCTCTAGTCTTCCCAGATCTACTATACCTTCATTTCCCACCGTTGATCTAATCTACCATCTAATCCGCGGCTTTATTTTTTGGTTCCCATTTGATTTGCAAAACAACATGCAACTTTCCCAGGCAGATCACCTAACAGCCACTGATTTCATCCACTAGTGATCATAATCATTGATCATGAAATATTTTTAATAGTTCCATTGATTTCCAACTTATCATTTTCCTACATGCTCTCCCAGCAGATCCCATCTTTATCGCTAATCTTATCCACCATCAATATTCACCGTCGATTTAAGCCATGTTTTAAATTTTTCTCCTACTCTTGATTCATCCTCTTATGCGCATATTCCCATAGCGGATTCTATCTGCATCGTAGATCTAATCTCCTTTAATCCTCCCCCATATATTTGAGCGAGCTGTAACTCTTTTTGTTGATCATTGAAATTCCTTTTTCCGCGCAACTTTTATTAGTGGATCCAACACCTGCCATACATCTTCTCTCTTGAAGATCTAGACTGTCGAAATTTCTACTACACACCATAAGTGCTATTTTTTCATTTGTATCCCTTTCCAAATCTTGGCCTATGGTTTTTATGAGGATATAAAGACCTTGGTCTCCAATTTAGTACCTTTAAGCGCCCTTTGGTCATATGATCAAAAATTTTACATACCACATACTTATTTCACCTCAGGGATCTCCATCTCAAATGCTAACAAAAACATTGCTAACAGATGCCTCCAACTGGGGTTGTTATCCTCCTTGCGAGGTAGAAAGGAACCCGTAGACCAGTGCCAGTTTTATTCTATGTACAAAACCTCTTCAAAAACTTAACAATTCAATTTTATTTTTGCCTTTTTCTGTAAATAAATAAAAGAAAACGACAAATCTTAAAGATCTTAAGGCCTTCTCTTATGGGCTTCAAATCCTTCAGTTTTCCATAAGTACTAATATTTCAATTAAATAAATGTATACATCTAATATACAAAATTACCTTCATCCTCAAGACAAGTAATGCTTCATAAATATTTCATTAACAAGGCCTCCTTTAAGTTGAACCCCATTTGATGTTCCAGAATAAAATAATTATATCCTCTAAAACAAACAATGATATATGACCCTTTCCACAAATGATCAAACTTCCCATGTTTGTCTTCTTTCCTTGCATCCCACTTTAGAACTATATCATCAACCTAAAACTATTCTTCTTTAACCCTTCTGTCAAAAAAATTCTTCATTTTTTCCTGGTGTACCTACATTTGTCATAATATTTTTCCCTTACCTCAATTAATTCAATGATTTGATTTATCCTCCTCTACATATGTTTCGACTCTTCTTTTTGTTCATGTAGCAACTTCATTATAGGAAAACCTCAATACGTTGTAAATACCACTTCTGCTCCTTATACCAATTTAAAAGGTGACATACCAATAGCTCTTTTATTACTAATTCTATCTTCCCATAAAACATACTTCAATTTTGTGTGCCATGCACTTTTGTTTTCCTCCAATAACTTCTTGTTTATCCTTACTAAACTTTTACTCGAGGATTCTGCAACCCCATTCCCTTGCGGATAATATGAAGTAGAATGATTCAAACCGATATGATATTTGTGACAAAAGTTGATCATTTTCTTAGACTTGAAAGTTGGTGCATTCTCAGTTACGAGTATCTTGGGACATCCAAACCTTGACATAATATTGTTTTCCAGAAAATCCATAATAATAGCATCAGTAGACCTCCTAGTAGGTATAGCTTCAATCCATTGGGTAAAGTAATCAATTGCAGTCTGGATCCATCTTTGTTGTCTAGAGGAATTTGGGTTAATTTCCCCAATGAAATATAACCCCCACTGCTGAAAAGGTGCTTCTACAAAAATAGGACTAAGTGGTAATGGCATTAACTTTGTCTTCCCATCAAATATTTGACACTATTGATTTATTGATAAACATCAGCAAACATGGTAGGCCAATAGAAACCATCCCTCAAAATTTTGTTTGCAACTACTTTCCAAGAATGATGTCCTCCACACACTCCCTAGTGAAACTCCTTCATATTATATTGGGATTCATTCTCCATTAAAAAATTCATCAAAATACCCTCTGGATCTTTCCAATATAAATATTGGTTCATAATGCAGAATTGTGCTTCCTTTAGCTTCACTGATCTATCCCTGATTTTACTTAATCCTGGAGGTGCATGTAAATTCTGCAAAACATACACAATATCATTATACCAAGGAGATAAAGTGGAATCTATGAGCACCTATAATCCTGAATACAACTGATTTGAATGATTAGACAAGAAATTCAGTTGCAAAGATTCATAGTTTAAATTAGTCATTAACATTTCTAGTCCCTATCCTTTCACCAACTTCATAGTCCTAATTTCTAAATCATACTCCAACAAGACTGCTATCCATTTTGATATGTTTCCCTCTGGATTAGGCTGAGGTAAGAATGTTTTTCACCACATTGCTACATGCATAAGCAATGATATGAGAATGTAAAATATACACCCTAAAATCCTTCAAAGACTTGACTAATGCATAGGCCTGCTTTTCCATGATGTCATATTTTAATTCTCCATCCCTCAATACCTTGCTAAAGAAAGCAATGGGTTTCTATGCATTCTATTGATTCTTTTGCAGCAATACTATATTTCTTGTATGCTCAAAAGCAAAACAGAAAGCAATAAAATATTTAGAAAACTCTAGGTTGACTAGAACAGGAGCTTCTATTATTGCTTTCTTGATGTCATTAAAATATTTCTTGGCTTCAATGGTCCATTTGATTTCACAGTCTTTTCTCGTCATATTTGTTACATTCCTTAAACATTTTGCAAAATTTGGGATAAAGCGCCTCAAAAAATTCACTTGACCAATGAATGACTGAATATCCCTCTTATTTCTTGGTACCTCCACCTTCAAAAGAGATTTTACTTTGTCTAGATCAATCCTAATTCCATCCTTTGAAATAATATGACCCAACAACTTCCCCTCTTTCATGGCAAAATTAGATTTTCTAGGATTGAGGGAAATACCATACCTCCTACATTTCAAGAATACCTTTTCCAAGTGATTTATGTGATCCCTTTCATATTTAGAGTGTATTGTAATATCATCCATGTGCTTGGGTAAAAACCCTGGCCACGTGCTAATGCATCTTCCTTCCCTCAAAGGGACGGAAGGATAGAGTCTGGAATGGAAAAACTAATTGCAACAAAAACTGTTAGTAGCAAAAGATAAACACATACATACAAACTACAAACTAAACAAAAATGGTGAGAATGTTATACCTCAAATATGTTTAAACAGGGGGCCACCATGCCCTAACTCAGAAACAACATTGCCTCTCCACAGGCTTGGGTAGTGTGGAGGTTGACTCAACACACAAGAGGGGGAGAAAATGGGGAAAATGGAGTGGATGGGATGAGTAGCTTAAGAGTGATGGTCTCTCAAGGACTCATGCAAGTATATCAACGATGGAAGCATAACAAGTCATGTGTGATGGGGACCTCCACCACTTTATTTATATTTTTTCTCTCATTTAGGGTTTTAAGCCCCTAATTAGGGTTTTGGGCCCTACTTAGGGTTTTAAGCCCCTTTCTCATGTTTTTTTAGCTCTTTGAGGGGTTTTTAGGCCCTTTTAGGGTTTTTAAGCCCTTATTTGGGACTTTAGTCCCTTTGTGAGATTTTTAGCTCTATTGTGAGATTTTTAGCTCTTTTTGTGGGTTTTTAGGCCCTTTTTTTATTATTTTTTGAGATTTTGAGAGAAGACAAGGTTAAAAATGGGTGTGGAGGTCAAAAAGGGTTAGGAAATGGATGTATGTATGTGGTGTAGGTTGTATGGAGCAAGTTAGGCAATTTTTTAGGTTAACATATTCCCCCTGATTTGTGAGGGCATGATCTCATTGTATGGCCAACAGACATTATTGGACCTTGGGGATAGTGGAGATACCTGCGAAGAAGCGGTGCTTCCTCGTTCGAGACACGGTGGCTTTTGGTTTTGTATTAATGTTGGTTCCCATCAATGGGTGAGATACAAAGAATATGTGACATGTATATGGATGAGGCAGGCTCCAAAATGCAAGAGCCGACCATATACAACTATTGTTACATAATGGTGGCCTCAATGAGAGGCTGAATACAATACTGATTTGAAGAACCGATACATTGGACCCATGGAATTCTCATGGAATGCAATATCTTCACAATTGATGACCTGTTGGATCTGGAAGTTTACATAACTATAGGGACTTACTGGCAGAGAGTCAGAATCTCTGTCAATATGCTACATCAATCATGAATTTATGCAGAAGCATTGCTCTTATTATTTTGTCACAGGGGTCTAGGAACTGAAAAAACAGTCTCACAAAGAATACAGACAGATAATCATAAAATTGGAAAAATGGTGCTGCAATGGAAGTAGCAGCTCTGTATAATCAAATGAATAATGAATAATACAATACAATGATCATGCTGGAAGCATGAATGCCAAGACAATTTGAATTCCCAAGGAGGTCATTCGAATTTAATGAGTGAGTCTAGCTTAACTTAATGTAAGCCACAGTCAACACTCAAGTTAACCACCGATCAAAAACCTAATTGACTCAACTAAGCCCTAACTGAAGTGAGAGTGCAATAAATGACTGAGTCTAACTGAAAGTAGCTCAAGCACATGTCACTGCAAGCCAACTAACAAGTGGTAGTGCATTAATGACTCCAATGAACCCCGATGAGGTTAAATGAAGTGTAACTGACCATCATAAGTGGTTGGAGGCACCCCTGTTGACTCCAGTTCATTAAATAATCAATTTAATGAAGGAAGGCGCCTTCACTGCTCTGTTTAACTTATTGTAACCATCGGTTAGAAATATGGGGCATTTATGACACTCAGATCACCCCCAGAGTTCTCCAGTTAGCCTCCCCGAATGTAGGAGAAGGATAAGTTAGCCTCCTTAACTGAGGTTAGGCATGGGTGTGCTCATGTTGATGTCATTCAGTGCTCCTCTGATGTCAATTAAGTCAATTAAAATTAGGATAGTGGTTTAACTAGGCCAAATTGACCAAAATGAGTGTATATGGTAGTAAATGTCTCCAACACCCCCCCCTTAAGCTATACCTAGGAGGAGTAGAAAACACAAAGTGCATAAGAATGCTAGGGCCACGACATCTAAGGCCATAGGTCACCTTGTACAATACTGAAACTTGAACAATGCTAAAAAAAAAAAACTAAGTGAGGAAAAGAGGGAAAACCCAGTGGGAAAAACCCCCCCTTAAGTTGAACACTGAAAGTAGTTGGATCACCCTGATGAACTCACCCCCAACAGTGAATGGAGGTAAGTGAACTTCTTTTCAAAAAATCTCTTGGTGAAGATGTCTGCAATCTTCTCATCAGTCAGGCAGTATTGCAGAATGATGGTCATGTCATGTACTAGCTCCCTAATATAGTGCATGTGTATCTCTACATGCTTGGTCCTCTTCCTGGAAACTAGATCTATGGATATCTTAATAGCACTTTGATTGTCACAAAATAGGACAGTGGACAAAGTACTACCAAGATCAAACTCTGAAAGAATTCCTTGCAACCAAACAACTTGGATGCAAGCATTCACCGCTCCTCGATACTCAGCCTCTGCTGAAGACAATGCTATGGCGGCCTGATTTTTTCTAAACCAGAAAATGGGGCTACCACCAAACATGAATACATATCGAGAAGTTGACTTATGATCAATAGAATCAGCCGCCCAATCAGAATCTGTGTATCCAACCAGCTCTAGCTCGAAGTCTACAACATAGTGAATGTCGTAGGTCCTGGTTCCCTGAATGTACTGGAGGATCCTCTTGGATTCCTTCCAATGAAGATCATGGAGCTGCTGCATGTATATTGATACAGCATTCATGACATAATAGATATCAGGCCGAGAATGTGTCAAGTACAACAAGCTACCAATCAGTTGTCAATAAATAGTGCAGTCCATGGGAGGTGTGTTTTTTCCTTCTTCAAGGCTGATGCCTGAAAGGAAAGAGAATGGTGCAGGCATACATTCATCCATGTTAAACTTGAATAAAAATTCTGATATGTATTTGGACTAAATGACCATTATCCCATCAGAATTTTGCTCAGTTTCGAGCCCCAAAAATTGTTTTAAAAGCCCCAAATCGCTCATTTCAAATGCATTGTGGAGAACAGTTTTGATGACTGAAATAGAAGCAACTATGCTACCTGTGCTCAGTAATTCATCAACATATTAAACAATAATAATCAAATGACCATCATATTTCTGTATATACACATTTTTATCTGATCTACACCTTTGGAATTTTTGCGAGAGAAGGACGGCATCCATCTTGGAATACCACTCTCTTGGGGCCTGTTTTAACCCGTACAGTGACTTCTTTAGCTTGCAAACCAAAGATGGATCAGAGATGTAGCCCTCATGATGCTTCATGTATATCTCTTCATGAATATCTCCATGCAGAAAGGCTAACTTAACATCCATATGATTCACTTCCCAGTGCTTAGATGCTGAAATTCCCAAAACTAGGAGAATGGAGTCCATTTTTGCAACCGGTGCAAAAGTCTCATGGTAGTCCACACCTTGGAACTGGGAGAAACCTTTTGCCACCAAAATTGCCTTATATTTGTAGGTACTGCCATCTACAGTAACCTTAGTCTGAAACACCCTTTGCATTGAACCAATTTCCTTCCCAGAGGAAGAGAAACTAGCTCCCAAGTAGTGTTTTTCTTAAGAGAATTCATCTCTTCATCCATGGCAACTTGCCATCTCGGATCCTTCCGAGCATGGTATTAGGACTTTGGGTCTGAAATTATCATCAAATAACAATATTTAGACAGCAAATAATTAGGACAAGAGAGATAAATACTTGCTCTTTGGAAATCAGACCGAGTTCTCCTTGGATCATCCAGATTTCCAATGTTATCTCCTGTGGAGGAGAGTGTCTGTTGGGCCCATGTTGGGAGATGATTTTGTACTTCGGGTTGTGATTCAAGATCTGATGTTTTTTGTACACTAAAATAAAAAATTATAGGATCCAAATCAGGGTCATCACCCCCAATTTCATCATCCAAATATTCAATAAAATAGGAAGGAAATTTAGCAGTTTTCTCCTTCACTAGTTCGAACTTGACACTCCTTTCGATGATGATCTGTTTTGTTTTGATATCCAGTAGCTTGAAACCTTTTGATTCATCAGGATACCCAATAAATAGACATTCTATGCTTTGCAGTTGCAAAGCCCTCCTTTTGTCAAGTGGAATTCGGGCCCATGCAGTGGACCCAAACACCCACAGATTCGACACATCCGGCTTGTGTCCAAAGTATGCTTTGAAAGGGGTCTTCCCTTTTATGGATGAGTGTGGCACTCTGTTCTGAATGTACTCTACAGCATGCATGGCTTCATCCCACAAATTTGTAGCCAACTTCTTTGATTCCAACATACAGGTGGTCATCTCCTTGAGAGACCAATTCTTCCTTTCCGCTACACCATTCTGCTGGGGAGTGTAGGGAATTGAATGATGGACCTGAATACCACTTTGGGAGAATATGTGAAGCAAATAATTACTGACATAAACCCCACCATTATCATATCTCAAGGTCTTGATCTTTTGGCCAGATGCATTCTCAAGCAAGGCCTTCAATTCAGTGAATTTCTCACAAACTTCAGACTTCTTTTTTATAAAGAAGACCCATGTGTACCTGGAAAAATCATCAATAAAATTCAAAACATACCTTGATCCATTCATGGATGTGATAGGCATGAGACCACTGATATCAAAATGTATTAGTCCCAATATGCATGTAGCTCGGCTTGCCTTTCCCCGATCAAACTTGTGCTCAAGGTGCTTTCCAACAACACAACCCTTGCAAATTCCAGTGGTTGCCTTGATGACCGGGAGGCCTTGAACCATGGATTTTTTCTGTAATTGATGCAAGTATTTGAAGTTGAGATGGCCAAACCTCTCATGCCACAGTCTACTAAATTCATTTCCATGAGTCAGCAATGCAGTGGGCTTTGCATCCACCACAAAATGGGAAAACTCATAGGCTTTTGCATGATGGTTTGCAAGGCCTTTTGCAACAAGTTTCCCGGATGCAAGTTACGTGATCTCTACATCATTCAGACTGAAGGATACTCTCTTGGGAACTCTCGTATGTGTCATTTAATAGAAACTCAGGATATTTGATGCCAGAGACTGTACATACAAAACATTTGAAAAATATCCATTCTCAAGATCAACAGTACCTTGTCCTTCTGAAATGATGGTGGAGTCATCTCCCATGTGGATGGGGATGGGTTTTCTAGTCTCCAAAGATGAGAAGGAGTCTCTTTCATCCATCATGTGGTTCGAAGCTCCAGAATCTATCAAGAGTGCTTTGTACTTCAAAGTTCTTGCCATGAGGGCATGATCTCTTTCATGCCGTGGTTCCTGATCTTGTTGATCTCTCCTCCGAAAGCTTTCCGGAATATTGATGTGATTTCTCTCAAGGAGAGAGGTAGATTCATCAAGTTTCTTCTTCATGTAGGCATGTTTAGGGTGGAATCCCTTCCCACAGTATGAACACTTGACTTTTTCTTTTCCATGATGCCCTTTTCCTTTGTTCTTCTTTGAGTTGGAAGACTCATCATGCTGTTGGTTTTCAACTTTAGGCTTAGGAGCTTCAAATTTAGTTTTTGGGTTCTTCTGCTTCTTTCCTTTACCCTTTAGATCTTTGGGCCCCGAGACATGGAGATCTTGATCATGGGAGGATTTGATGATCCCCATCTATACAAGCTTATCATGTTCACTTGTTAGGGACTCAATGAAGGCATTGAGTGAAGGAATCTTCCATCCAGGGGTTGTGAGATTCCCCACACGGAATGTAGAGACAAAAACTAAATAATCAAATCCAAGTTTGGAGAGTATGGTGAGGATGAGCTGATCATCCTCCTTCTCCACTTTGCATTACTTCAACAGTAAGACAATGTGCTTGAACTTTGTGAAAAAGTCATTCAAGGTCTCGAAATTGGAAGGATGGAGAGACATCAACTCCTTTTCAAGCTAGTACACTCTCAAATCATCCTGCTTTCCATACAGGGTTTCCAATTTGTCCCAGATTTCCTTTAGAGTATTCAATCCCGAAAGATGGAAAAGAAGATCATGGGAAACAGAGAGGCACAAGAATCCAAATGCTTCATCTTTCTTGTTCAAGAATCTAGCTTTGTCTATTACAGAAGCAGGCTCTTCTTCAATTTCCATAGTGACCCTATAGAGTCCTCTGGAACGTAGTTGGATCTCCATGTCTCCTTTCCATGAGTGTAAATTGAACGAAGTCAAGAGTTCTATGGAAGAAGCCATCTGAATCTGCTGGAGAGAATGCTTTCTCCTATTAAAAACTTGAAAATCACAACAAAAGGGGCACTGTAAGGTCGAACAACCTGCACATTTTAGGCTTTCATCACACCTAGCATAGTCAATCAAGCAAGCTTGATCAACAGTTTCCTTACTTGGGGTATTAAGTGGTAAGCCTTGAATTCTAGTGCAGTGCTGGATTTTTGAGCTATTGCTCAATTTTCATGCAAGATGTGTCAAAAAACTTGTTTTTGAGAGATCTGAGCTTCGTCCCACCGTGATCTCTGATACCATATTAATTTTTCACAGTGGTCTAGGAACTGAAAAGCACAGTCTCACAAAGAATACAGACAGATAATCATAAAATTGGCAAAATGGTGCTGCAATGGAAGTAGCATCCCTGTATAATCAAATGAATAATGAATAATAAAATACAATGATCATGCTGGAAGCATGAATTCCAAGACAATTTGAATTCCCAAGGAGGTCATTCGAATTTAATGAGTGAGTCTAGCTTAACTGAATGTAAGCCACAATCAACACTCAAGTTAACCACCGATCGAAACCCTAATTGACTCAACTAAGCCCTAACTGAAGTCGGAGTGCAATAAATGACTAAGCCTAACTGAAAGTAGCTCAAACACATGTCACTACAAGCCAACCAACAAGTGGTAGCGCATCAATGACTCCAATGAACCCCTATGAGGTTAACTGAAGTGTAACTGGCCATCAGAAGTGGTTGGAGGTGCACCTGTTGACTCAAGTTCATTAAATAATCATTAAATAATAAATTTAATGAACAAAGGTGCCTTCACTACTCTGTTTAACTGATTGTAACCATCAGTTAGCAATATGGGGCATTTATGACACTCAGATCACCCCCGGAGTGCTCCAGTTAGCCTCCCTGAATGTAGGAGAAGGATAAGTTAGCCTCCTTGACTGAAGGTAGGCGTGGGTGTGCTCATGTTGATATAATCCAGTGCTCCTCTGATGTCAATTAAGTCAATAAAACTTAGGATAGTGGTTTAACTAGGCCAAATTGACCAAAATGAGTGTGTATGGTGGTAAATGTCTACAACAGCTCTAGGGGCTTCTGATCATTATTTCCAATGCAACTTGGAAATCAAAAGGGACGTGAACCTGTCTGGATCCCTTAATAGACTCATAAATGTGCTAGAGTCAGGTGACAATCAGGGTCTTCGACTAAATACTACACGAACCAATACCCTGTAGGAATCTCAACGGTGCGATGATGTAGTTGAAGTCGAGCACGTCAGACGCAACCATCCTGAGAGGCACTAAGGACTCCTCTTAAGTGGTCCAAGGAATTCATCAATGAGGTTAATGAAACCAGGATATAGGGACCTTTGAGTTTATCCTCTGGAATAGATGTGTTGTCATCGACAAAGGGAGACCTGCAACTTATCAAGGCAATAAGGTTTCCTTGACGAGAAGTGCGAGGGGGATATCCAAGGCTGTGGGAGAATCTGGGGACTGGCACACTGAGTGGGGGAATAGAGGCTGGGGGAGTGTGGAAGACTCAAACTTCCTTTGTTCAGAGTATGACGGCAGGGCTCAAAGAGGGATCATAGCTGTAATACCAGGAATGCAACTGCAGACAGGGAATACTTGGGGGGAGGTAGCTTAGACTTTTGATATCCAAGGGATCCAAGGACGACTTATCACAAAATACTCTGAACAAAAGGCGACCCAATGGGGGAATTCTGTCGAACTGTAACATATGGGGTGGCGCCTAAAGACACCGTTATGGTACAATCTCATGGATTTTTAAGGAGCCTGAGAAAGTAAATGCTCGGTGATACTTTCAATTTTAGAGAGTCTGAAAACATGAAGAAGACTCGAGTAGGGTCTCTTTTTCGTTGATAGTCTCTTGTGCCCAAAAAAGGATAAAAGTGTACATAGGAGAGCTCGCCCAACCTTTTTGGGGAATGGGAGACTTCTTTACCATTGGTAGTCCACTCAGGCCGGAAAAGGTTAAACCTGTATTGATTGGACGGGCATTCAAATACTTTTATGAGCATGAATGAAACCAAGTTTGCTCAGCAATATTTTTTTATGAGAAGGCTGTAAAAGAGCTTAAAGAAAACCCGTGATGATATTTTCCGTAGAGTTCAGACCCCATGCCCGAGAAAGCATAAAAGGATGCAAAGGGATACATTACTGGCTTGAGTGTGCCAAGGTGGTCCTTTTTGTGGTAGTCTACATAGTCCACAAAAGGAGATAAACAAGGCTATGTAGATGCCCTCTCCAGTACTTTAACGAGTGGGAAACGAAGAAAGTATGCTTGGCGATCTTTTCATTCATTTAGGAGTCAGAAAAGAGCTTGATAGAAACTCCGTAAAGGTCAACCAAGAAAGGGGGCACTAATGGGGCCCCATTGCAGGACAATGGACGGTGGCCCAAAGTGGTCATTTGTGTGGTATGGATGGAGCGGATGGTTCATGAACATGCCAATACATACAAAGGTAGACTCACATGAAGGCACACAAATCAAGGTGAATTTCGGGAAGCGATCCAAAAAATCATGGGTTAAACATGAGATGAGGGTCTCATGAAAAGACAGAGGGCAGAAAACTGAAACCAATGGTAAGAACAACATCCCAAACAGACTCCAGGTGGGTCTGCAATGCTCAAAAGAAAAATAGACATAATGAGGCCTATAAACAGGGAGGACCACATGGCAAGTGCCATTGTTACTATTCAACATTGAGTTGGAGAGGAGGACCCCAGACTTCTTTCATTGATTTATTCCATTTCAACTGGTGATTTTCTGATCCTCGACTTGTAGGTAAAAGTAAATGCAAAACTCATCTCTTTCAGTGGTTTAGTTTGTTGTTTTTCTTGCCCAGGGGCCTAGGCTTCCCTGCTAGGGCTTCTTCGCGTCGGGTCACACCTTTCGAGGCCAAACCCATAACTAGGTCTCTCTTTCTGGTCATACAGAAGCGATTGGGTTGCTTCTCTTAGGGAGAAAGGTGTGACTTGAGGTCGCTTTTGTTTGGCCTAAAGGCGAGACTCAGTCGCACCTGTTTGGGCCAAAGGAGCAACTTAATCGTTGGTTTTGGCCAATAAGGAGCGACCTGGCCCCGAGATGGGTTTTTTGCTGATAGTTATGGCTAACAAGGGTTTGGTGATTATGTACGATGGCTCAACCTGTGTGGCGGGAGCGGGATGGAAAAGACTTACGGAGGGATGCTCACCGAAATGTAGGTGTCCGGGATGTACTAGCCGGCTGTGGCCTACTCAAGTTCATGCAGGTTCCTTTGATGAAGACCCTACGGCTATTATTTTAGACCTTGGTGGGTTTCTAGGATGTTTATGGGGAGTGCTTCATCATACATGTGCAGTGTCTTGAGATTACGTTGTGAGATGTGTAATTCCTGACTGGGCTCCTGATGTTGGGAGTGATTGACGATATGGCGCCAAAGCTCTCACACAGGGATACTCTTGATGAACTTTGCGAGAGGCACTGCTATGCCTCTGCACATGTATGTAGATCATATATATTGATGTTCAACATTGAGATTCTTTCGACTTGTTCCATTACAACGATGGTGCTATAGATCTTGGGTTCGTCTGGGAACCACAACGTATCTCGGGGGCAGCTCTAGATGGTGGAGAGTGTGATGGGGGACACATATTTTGGATGGGCCCATATGTACGTGTTCGAGGTTTGGCATGCACTGAACCATGCCAAGACGGTTGGTGGGGACTTTTTTTCGCGTCCTTCCTGTGCTCTTTCTTTTTTGAGAGAGTTTCAACCCTTCGACCGCACTTAGCAATGCAGGATGGTGGGCCTTGAGAGCCTTGGATGCATAGGTGGTGCGAGATGATGGTGCGGGAGGGGGGTTGTGTGGTGGGCCTCTTTTTTACTTAGGAACTGCTAGAGCAGTGGAGACAAATCTTGATAGTCGTTGAGGACTACCCATATGCTGAGATGCATTACCAGGGGGGCCCAGAGATGCCCCGACCTCCAAGCTAGGACTAGGGACCAAATGGTATGTATACATGATGTTTAATGTGTTTACATTGATATATAGAGTAATTTATCTTAGTGGTAGCTACTTGATTTACAGGGACTGATGACATCCTTGTGTGCATTTGCAAATATTGGGCCTCACCCGCCAGTAGGTTACTAGAGTCGTATGGGTGTAGTGGCGAGGCTAGATCCACCCGCACCGGGATGCAGGAAGGAGCGAAAGACTATTAATGAGTTTCAAAAGCACATGGAGCACATACTAGAGGGAGTGACAGATGATGGTTGGAAGCATCTAGATGATGACCTTATTTTCACCTGCTACCATGCTCCCCATGAGTGGATTCCTATGATGAAGAGGGTTGTTGTTGTTGTTGACTATGTACGAGCGGAGACGTGGGAAGATGTGCCCATGGATGATGATGATGAGTCTGTGGAGGAGGAGGATGACGAGGATTCTGAGGAGGAGAACAAGTCAAAGGATCAGGATGATGAGTCAGGCTCTGATTAGCAGCTTGTGGAGCTACCCCTAGTGCATTGGTGCACTTAGGATTTTTGTACCGCTATGTATACTCTGCTAAGAAATCTTGTGTAGCTTCTCATTTTGTACTAGACATGTTATGGCATGCGATATTTATATGTTTTTTATGCATGTGGATGCACTTATTGTGGTTTTATGTGTGTCTTTTTATGATGAAAAAATGCCTAGATGATGTAGCTTACATATGTATGCATGATTATATGTTGATGCATGATGCAATTTTTTATATGCTTCCAATATGCGGTGATGAATATTCCATTCTAGAATATCATTAGCCATTTGATCTGCTACACTATTGAGGTTTTTGGGAACATGCGTGAATGTAATGGATTTGAATGCTCTAACCATATGTTTAGTGCACAGGAATTTTCTAAAAAGGTAGGGATCACATACTCAGTAGCGATTATTCAACTGGGAGACAAGTAGCTAGGAGTCTAAGAAGATGTCGAGGTGACAAATACCCAGCTGGAGAGCGGTGGTCAAGAGACCAGTGACACCATTATACTTAGCCTAGTTGTTGGTTGTGATTCCCATGCACATTCCATCAATATGGATTAACTCATGTGAAGGGGAATAGATAACCCATGGAGACCATATGCTTGCTCTGTCAGCAAATCCAATGTAGCGATGCGAGGTAGGATCCATTTGGAACAATCAAGGAAGAAAAGTGTAAGACTCACTTCAAGAACTGTGTAAAACAAAAAAGAGAAAACTATGCTACAAGTGACTCATTGTGGTGATGTTAGGCATAAAATCTCTTGAGTTAGAGTCCATCAGATTCAGCAAGAATGTATGCCCCCTTTCCAAGGCAGTGGTGAACAATGTATGGGTCGTACCACATAGATTCGAACCTCCCCTTTCCCAAATTATCATTGGCTTGGTCATAAACAAGGACCATGTCACCTTTGCTAAAGGTGTGAGGATGAACATTGGAGTTGAAATGAGACTTTAACCAGGTTTTGGATGCTTCGATGGCTTGGAGAGCAGCACGACGGTCCTCGTTGGTCTATTCAAGTAGGAGGAGGCGTTCTTCTAGAGGTGAAGTGTCGGGAAGGAGTTCCACAAAGAGGCAGAGTGACATGATCTGGCACTCTATGGGGAGTATTGATTCGTCACCGTGTACCAAATGGAAAGGGGTGAAGCTGGTGGCGGTCTTCGTGGATGTGCGGTAAGCCCAAAGGGATGAAAATAACATGTGGTTACAGTTGGTTTTGTGGTTTCCAACCATCCGCTGGAGCATGGTATTAATGATTTTATTGACCTCTTCCACTTGGCCATTTCCCTGGGGGTAGTAGGAGGATGAGAACTGGTGCTCGAACTTCAACATAGTTGAAATTTCTGTCCAAACAACGTCTTCAAAATTTTTTCCGTGGTCAAACTCTAACTGTTAGGGAACATTAAATTGTGAAATGGCATGGTTGAAGAAAAAAGCACATTGGTTTTAGCTTTGCAATCGAAGGTGGGCATGGCATCGGCCCACTTGGTGAAGTAATCAATTATCATGATAATTTATTTATGGACATCAGATGAGGTAGGATTGATTGTCATGAATTCGATCGCCCTCTTGAAGAAGGGACCAACTATGACCATGGGGTGCAGTGGTGCGGGGGAGTCCTTCCTTTTGGGGAAAAGAGTTGAAAGCTGTGATAGATTTTGACTGCCTCGATGCAATTAGGGAAAATGGAAGGCCAAAAATAGCCGACAGGTAGAATATTTTGAGTAGTCTCCAAACCAGAGAGCTGGCCACCGTAGGCTCCACTATGATAGTCATTGAGGACCTGCTCAGCCTCATCATGGGTGAGTCAACGACATAATATGGTTTCAATGCCCTGACGGTACAGAACATCTCCAATAAGGATATGGTGAGTGGCTTGGTGTCGGATGTGTCATCTGTCTTCGCAGCTTAAGTAAGCCTCAAACTTTTGGGTGCATAAGTATAGGAGAATGCCCCCATACCAAGGATCTTCTGTGGAGATGAAAAATAAGAATTCGTCAGGAAGGTCGACCGTGAGTGGTGGTGGTGCAGAAAACGGGGGAAGGTATGTCATTAGTGCATCTAGTGCCAACGTCTTGGTGTTTTTCGGGGTAACGAATTCTAAGTCGAACTCCTGGAGGACGACTACCCATTTGGCCGCATGACCTTGTAGGAGGCGATGGATCAAGAGGTACTGCATACGATTGGAATCACCCACTACTCGAGTATGGTTTGCGATAATGTAATGGCGCATTTTTTGGACCAAGAAAACGATGGCGAGGGCCATATTCTCTTTAGTTGAATATTACAGGGAGGGATCAGTCAGCTTTTGGCTAACATAGTAAATCACGTGCTCTTGACGAGCATCATCTTTCTGGACAAAAACTCCAGCAATGGAATTTTCAGAAGCTGACCCATAGAGGATGAAGTCCTGGGTGAAGTCGGGTGCAGAAAGTAATGGTGTAAAAGCTAGATCTTGTTTTAGTACGTCAAACACATCTTGCACCTACTGGTCCCAAACAAATGGTATGTTGGTATGGAGAAAGCGCAGGAAACCATGGGATTTCATTGCGTACTCTGGTATGAAGCGGCGAAGGAAATTTTCTTCAGTATCCAGAACATTTTCCAATATCTGGAAAGAGATTTGTGCACATGCCTGAATATTTCTCTCTACTTCCTTTGCATCCAAATATGCTTTTTTCTGTCCATAAACTTGTTCTTGTTTCAAATCTTCGTCTTTATTTTGAGCTATAAGCTTTCCACAAGCTCTTAAATTGTCTTCAACTTCATTCTCTTCCTGTAAATAAAACCCTTGACCAAAACTTGAACAAATAAAAATTTGAAAGTGACCATAAGTCAAGAATGGAAGCTTATTTCTTATATCAACAATAAGACGCTAAAGAGCAGCAAATTCTTCTTCATAACATGATAATATCATAGCAGGGTCTAGGAAATTTCTACTATGATCAACTGAAAGTATATTATCATCCAAAAATTCATCAAACTGATATGAAGAATCAATACAAGCATCGTTTATATCCTTATTCATAGGAAAATCTAAAAATGATGAAGAAAACTGTCTTAAATCTGAATGATACCTACATTCTTCTTCTTATTCATAAGCTTGTATATCTTCAACATGAGCCTGATCTCGAATCATTTTGCAAGCTCGGATGTTCTCCTCCACTCCTTTTCCATCCTCAAAAAATTGTCTTAAAGATTATGATTTTCTTTCTAACAGGAAAAGGATAAGATTTGAATGTTGAGCCATAACATAATATACCATGGAAAGTCTTTCCAAAGGTCTGATCTTCGTAGGCAAAATGACATAAAAGCTTTGAAACCTCCAATTAAATATAGTAATTGGCTCATTTTTCTCCCTTTTCAAACTATAAAATTCAGAAATAAATTGATCATAAGATTTATTCTTACCCCAATACTTGAAGAAGACATCATGTAAATCTCCCCATGATCCAATTGAATTAGCTTTTAAATTTCGAAACCAGAACCCAACATCTCCAGCTAAGGACATGAAAAATATCCTCATGTACAATCTCAAAATGTCAATAAAATTGTTAAAAGATTCCAAGTGCTTTTCTGCTATGACATGGTCTTCTCCAGTAAACAGAGGAATATATTTGAAAAACTAGGGAGGGTAAGGATGAAGAGTAGATGACAACCTTAAAGGTTTAAATCTTCTCTCTCTAATTATAGACTGAAATTCAGTGGACTGAGAGTGAGTTTCAATAGGTTGATGGCACGTTTCAGCAGTAATGATAGAAAGTAATGGATCAGCTTTATTCTCTACAAGATGACCAGAATAATCAAGTTCAAGAGATATGGGTATATGTACATCATGTTGCACATGTATCTCAAATGAAGGAATAGGCTCAACATCAACAAAGCAAGAAGAATGCATACTTTCTTCTTCCAAAGAGGGATATGTAACTGAAGGTTTATGATCATTGGAATAGACAAAACAAAAAATGATTATTTTGACATGCAATGGGAAAGACAGGAAAGAACTGGTGAATAAGAACAAAACCTCATGGAGGAAGCTAACAACCTGATAACTGGTCTTTCCATTTGGCTTCTTCATTTTTCTGTCAACAAAATTCTCCTTGCATTGGAATCTTTAATCATGGAGTCGCCAGGAAAATTATCCTTTTCTTATCTTCCATCAAGAGTCAGGTCTGTGTCATTATGGTTCTTCCCAGGGAATATAATCCACAATTCCGTCCTCGGCAACGGTGCCAAATATGTTTGTGCTAGAAACTGTCCCTAGACTACAAAGGGAACAAGCCAGTACAATCTCAAAACAATTAAAAGAAAAATGGAATTTGTTTTGTAATTTTTTGGTTTGAAGGTTTCATCCACAAGAAGGTAATCAATCATCAAACTAATACATGTACTAAATCATGAAATAACATCAAAGAACTGAGACATAAATGTATAAAAGATAAATATAAACCATAAACATTCATAAGCAAAGTACTAGTTTTGTCCACAACATATGAGAATTCACATGAATAAAACTTTAATTAAGAAATGAAATCATATGCTGAGTGGTCAAACTAGCCATAATCAAAATCAATAGATAGGATAAAATGGATTATATTGTATATAAATCAATCTCGGTCTTCAAAAACTTACATGAGAGTCATATGTATCAGTCTGAATATACATCCAATGTCCTTAGCTCTATAGCCTTTCTTGAAACAAAAATCCAACCTCTCTAATGTATCCTCTTTCTATTATAATTACAAAACCAAGTATCCATTGTTGGTTGTGGAGCCTAATATTCCAGATCCAGAGATATTATTCAGTTGTGTTTGTACCCCAGGTGTACTGTACACTCATTCCCCCTGCCTTGGGGTTTGTGTGTTGGCCAACAGTCTTGCGGACCCATGGTATTGGGTTAACCATAGTATTTTCCCATGGTATTTCCCCTATAAAAGAAAGCATTGTAACACGACTGTGTATGGTATTATTTTGTATTGTAAACAATCTCTGTGATTGTGTGGGAGAGACTGTGAGAGCGTGAAGAGGAAGTGCAGCAGTTTTGTTGCAAGCTGTATCCCTTCATCTTTTTGGACTGTAATAAAAGGACTGGCAATTTCTTTATGGATGTGGCCCATCGTTTGGGTGAACCACATTATATCTGTGTCTCTTTGTAATGTGTTTAATGTGTTTTGCATCTTGTTTAATGATTTAACTATATATGTGTTATTGCTCTGCGGTCATGTTCTCTAACAATTGGTATCAAAGCCAAAAAGGTCTATTTGGTTGGTAAACTCACAGGAAAGAAGGGTTCCTGGTTCGAGTGGGAGCAATGGTAGAAGAAGGAAAGTTTAGGGTCAAGAAATTTAACGGCCAAAGCTATTAGTTATGGAAGATGAAAATGGAGGACTATCGTTACCAGAAGGATCTGTACCTGCCGTTGGGTGGAAAAGAAAAACAACCGACGGCTATGAAGGATGAAGAATGGGAGGTTCTTGACAGAAAGGCACTGGGAACAATACAGTTGTGCCTGGATTTGTCAGTGGCCTTCAAATTATTGAAAGAAAAAACACCAAAGGGTGTGATGATCGCATTGAGTAAGCTCTACAAAAAACCCTCGGCTTCTAACAAGGTATTTTTAATGAAGCGTTTATTTAATATGAAGATGTCAGAAGGTGGATCTATTGCTGACCATTTAAATGAGTTTAATACGCTTACTAGTCAGTTAAGTTCTATAAAAGTGAACTTTGATGATGAGGTTAGGGCTCTTCTAATATTGTGCTCTCTGCCAAAAAGCTAGAATAGCTTGATCATGGCTGTAACTCTGTCCCTAGTTCAAACACTCTTAAGTTTGATGATGTTATTGGTGTTATTCTTAGCGAGGAAATGCAAAGAAAAAGCACAGGTGAGACATCACATAATGCGTTGACCATGGAGAGCATAGGGAGACAAAACGAGAGAGGAAGGAGCTCAGGAAATCGCAGCAAGTCTAAAAAGGAAAGATCCAAGTCCAGATTCAGAAAAATAGAGTGCTGGAGCTGTGGTAACAAAGGACATCTGAAGAAAGATTGTCGAGCACCAAAGAAGAAAGGTGAGAGGAAGCAAGAGACTACTCAGTAAGCGAATGTATCAGGTGATGTGTTACAAGATTCTTTGATTCTAGCATTATATAATACTAGTGATTATTGGGTAGTAGATTCAAGGGCTTCATGTCAAGCTACACCCCATAGGAAATTCTTTCATGATTATGTTCAAGGTGATTTTGGACAGGTTTTATTGGGGGATGATGAACCATGTAAAATTGTTTGAAAGGGTAAGGTACAGATTAAGTTAAATAATGGAAATGAATGGCTGCTAAAGGATGTATGGCACATTCCTGCTATGAAAATAAATCTGATCTCAACAAGGCAGTTGGTAGATAGTGGTTGTTTGTCTACATTCGGAGAAACGTGGTGGAAGATCACTACTGGTAATAGCAAAAGGAGATAGGGTAGGTATGTTATAATTATGTCCTCATAATATTGATTATTCTATCTCTGTAGCTTCCATAGAAATAGGTACGGTGCTGTGGTATCATAGGCTTGGCCACATGAGTGAGAAGGGGATGCAGATTCTCCACTCAAGGAAATTGCTTCCAGATCTGAAGCAGGTAAGTTTGGAATTCTGTGAGAACTATGTTTATGGAAAAAGAAGAGAGTTAGATTTCTCATGGTTGGGAAACAAAAGAAGAGTGAAAAGTTAGAGCTTGTCCATACAGATGTATGGGGACCAGCTCAGGTACAATCTCTTGGTGGCTCTCATTATTATGTTACTTTTATTGATGATGCAACTAGAAAAACTTGGGTTTATTGCATTAGACAAAAATCTGATGTGTTTAATACTTTTAAGAAGTGGAAAGCTTTGGCTGAGAATGAGACAGGAAAAAGGTTGAAATGTATCAGATCTGATAATGGAGGCAAGCACTGCAGCAATTATTTTGACAGTTACTGTTCACACAATCGGATTCACAGAGAGAAGACAGTCCCTAGAATACCATAAGAAGATGGTGTGTTAGAAAGGATGAACAGAATGATCATGGAGCATGCAAGGTGTATGAGATTGCATGCAGGGTTTCCCTTACAGTTTTGGGCTGATGTTGTAAGCACTACTGTTGATTTAATAAACAGAGGGCCTTCAAGCGCTTTGGATGGTAGCATTCCAGAGGAGGAATGGACAAGTAAATGGGTAAAATACTCATTTATGAGAACTTTTGGTTGTGAAGCATTTGTCCATATTGATAAAGATGATACAACAAAGCTTGAGGCTAAATCCAAGAAATGTACCTTTATTGGATACGGGGGTGATGATTTTGGTTATCGCTTATGGGATCTTAAAAATCGCAAGATCATTAGGAGTAGAGATGTAGTATTCAATGAAAAGGTCACATACAAATATCAATTACAGGGAAAGAAAGAAGAAAAGAAAAACATAGAGTACACAGTTCTTGATGAAATCAAATAAAATGAAGTTCCAAAGGCACCAGAAAATCAAGAGCTGTAGCAGGTACCTGAAACTCCTGCAACTGTAAGAAAGTATACCATTTTAAGTAGACCCCCTGAACAATTCTCTCCTTCACTGTATTATTTATTGATGATTGATTCTGGTGAACTAGAATGTTATGAAGAAGCAATACAGGTAGAAACTAGAAAGAAGTGGGAGCAAGGCATGGATGAGGAGATGGACTCATTGGTAAGAAACCAGACTTGGGATCTGGTTAAGTTACCTGCAGAAAAAAGGGCATTGCAGAATAAATGGGTTTACAGGTTGAAGGAAGAATATGGAGGCAAGAAGCGGTACAAGGATAGACTTATTGTAAAGGGGTTTACACAAAAGAAAGGTCTAGACTTTGATGAAATATTTTCTCCTGTTGTTAAAATCACTTCAATTAAAAATATTTTAAGTCTAGTGGCGGTAGAAGATTTGCATCTTGAACATTTAGATGTAAAAATAGCCTTTCTCCATGGGGATTTGGAGGAAGATATTTATATGCAGCAGCCATAGGGGTATGAGGTCAAAGGTAAGGAGAATTTGGTTTGCACGTTGAAGAAGAGCTTCTATGGCCTGAAACAAGCTCCAAGGCAGTGGTATTTAAAATTTGATAAGTTTATGACATAACAAGGTTATGATAGATGTCATTCTGACCACTGTGTTTATTTCAAGAGGCTAGATAATGGAAGATATATTATCTTGCTATTGTATGTGGATGACATGCTTGTTGCAGCGTCTAACATGTAGGATATAAATGTGCTCAAAAGAAAACTAGCTAATTCATTTGCGATGAAGGATTTGGGTGCTGCAAAGCAAATCCTTGGTATGAAAATAACAAGAGACAGGAAGAATCACAAATTGGCGTTGTCTCAAGGTGAGTACATACAAAAGGTGTTGCAAAGGTTTAGAATGCAGAATGAAAAACCAGTTAGTACACCTTTAGCTAGCCATTTCAAACTAAGTAAGGAGATGTGTCCAGAGACATAGGAAGAAATAGATTGCATGTCCAGGATTCCCTATTCATCAGCGGTTGGAAGCTTGATGTATGCCATGGTGTGCACAAGACCAGATATTGCACATGCAGTGGGATTTGTGAGTAGGTAGATGAATAATCCAAGTAAAGAGCATTGGAAAGCAGTACAGTGGATTCTCAGGTATTTGAGAGGTACCACTTCACATGCATTATGTTTTGGAGGTTCAGACACTGTTCTACAGGGATATGTTGATGCAGATATTGCTGGTGATAAAGACAGCGGGAAGAGAAGCACAAGGTATGTGTTTACTGTGGGTGGAACAACAATAAGTTGGATTTCAAAAATGCAACAGGTTGTTGCACTTTCAACAATGGAAGTAGAGTATGTTGCCGCTACAGAGGCAAGTAAAGAGATGATTTGGTTGCAGAGGTTCATGGGGTAATTGGGTAGGAAGCAGGAGAATAGTAGGTTGTATAGTGACAACCAGAGTGCCATTCATCTTGCAAAGAAATCAGCCTTTCATTCGAATACTAAACTTATACATCTCAAGTACCACTTCATAAGATCTGTTCTAGAAGAAGAACTGTTAAAACTGGAAAAGATACATACTAGCCAAAATCCTGCAAACATGTTGACAAAGGGAGTAATCGAAGAGAAACTGAGTTCCTTCTCAGTTTCTGTTGGCCTTCAAGAATGAAGGTGAAAATAAGAAATTTGCTAAGTCCAAGGTCCAGAGCATAGTCCAGCAAGTGCAGTAGCGGTGGAGTTGTTGTGATCAGTCTCCAAGTGGGAGATTGTTGGTTGTGGAGCCTAATCATCCAGATCCAGAGATATTATTCAGTTGTTTTTGTACCCTAGGTGTACTGTACACTCATGCCCCTAAGAAAATTTTTTGGGATGTGTGTTGGCTAATAGTTTTGCGAACCCGTGGTATTGGGTTAACCGTAGTATTTTCCCATGGTATTTCCCCTATAAAAGAAAGCATTGTAACATGACTGTGTATTGTATTATTTTGTATTGTAAACAATCTATGTGATTGTGTGGGACAGACTGTGAGAGCATGAAGAGGAAGTGCAGCATTTTTGCTGCGGGATGTATCCCTTCATCTTTCTGGACTGTAATAAAAGGACTGGCAATTTCTTTGTGGACGTAGCCCATCGTTTGGGTGAACCATGTTATATCTGTGTCTCTTTGTAATGTGTTTAATGTGTTTTGCATCTTGTTTAATGTTTTAACTATATATGTGTTATTTCTCTACAGTCCTTTTTTCTAACATCTATAACCACTTCTTTAGGTCAGGTTTCAAAAGTATTCAGTAGTTACATTAGGTAGTTTTACAAACTAACTTTCGAAATGGAAATATGGTGAATTTCTAGAAAATGGATCTCAAAGAACCCCCCATATATCTCAATCTAGAAGACCTGTGACAAAACAGACAGAAATTTTTGTGAATGAGTACATGATGGACAAAAATCTCTCTTTGTTTTTTAAAAACTCTTCCCCAATCGATCAGAATATTCCCCGTAAGATGAAGACTAAAACAGGAAAATATTAAATGTTTTTAAACCTTGAAAAATAGGCCGTAAATATTAATTCAAATATTTCCAACCATAACACTTGTTGCAAAAATTAGAGAGGTTTTTTTAATGGGCCAATGATGAACAAAAACCTCTCTTGGTTTTTAAAAATTCTCTTCCATCTCCTCGTAATCTGTGTTCAATTACAATGAATAAAACAGAGGAAAAAGAGGCATTCGAGAAGCATTATGACAAATTCATGAAAAACTTCAGCCCAAATCGTGTCTGTTGGCTCAAACTGACTCAGCTTACCACTCTTCCCCATCTCTCACCTCAATGTGAAATATTTGGAAAACAAGCTCAAAATGAAAGTTAGACTTTGGATATAAGCATTGGAGTAAACTTAAATCAGTATGGATATAAGCATTGGAGTAAACTTAAATCAGTGTTTGGAGAATTTGAAAAGAAATATAATACTTAATAAGACACTCAGTAAAATATTAAGAAAGGATAAAATAAATTAAAACAAAAACTATAAAAAATAAAAAGACATTCAAAATCATTAAAATTTAAAATAAGACAAAATGAGAAGTAAATAAGGAACAAACATGCAAGAAAAAACACATAAAGACTAGGTACAATTTCAGTCCTAGCAAGTCCAAAGGGCATCATCCAGTAGGAAAATGTGCCCCAAATGATTGTAAAGGTGGTCTTGTAACGATCTTCCTTCAGGATCTGAATTTTGTTGTATCTAGAAAA
Source organism: Pseudotsuga menziesii (assembly GCA_001517045.1). NCBI lineage: Eukaryota > Viridiplantae > Streptophyta > Pinopsida > Pinales > Pinaceae > Pseudotsuga > Pseudotsuga menziesii. The sequence goes on along the minus strand of LPNX010304668.1, from coordinate 30,974 downwards.
ACCGTCCATGAAGCAAAAGACCTCATGTTCGGTGCATGTGTCAATGATCTGGTTAATAAACGAAGTTGGGAAGTTGTCTTTGGGACAAGCCAAATTCAAGTCGCGAAAGTCCGTACAGATGCGGATGGTGAAATGTTTCTTATTCATGCGGAAAAGTTTGGAGACCCAAGTGGTGTATGCGATGGGGTAAATTAATCCTGTTGTGCACAGTTTCTCGATTTTTGCTTTGACCGCAACATCTTTGGAAGGATGGATAGGACGTTTCTTTTGGAGAATGGGTGCCACATCAGGCCATGTGTCGATGTGGTGCTCAACGATTGACAGATCCAATCTCGGCATCTCAGTGTAGGATGAAGCAAAGATGTCTCAGAATTCTTGAAAAAATGCTATGTAGGAAGCGACTTCTTCAGTGGAGATTGATTCCACCAACGTGATCTCTTCAACGATCTCAGGTTTGGTTGAGATGTTAACCTTGATGGTAGGAGAGATATTGGCCATGTTCCCCTCTTCAAAGGAGTCTAGTGTCGGAATGGGGTTTTTGAACTAGTCAACTTTCCCGTGGATGAAATCCTTAGTTTCTACCACAAACTGGTCTCACGACGACAGATGTTCTTCGGGGATGAAGAGAGATCAGTGGTGCATATTGTCCCATGGGTATTTAGGAGTAATCAAGGCCTCAAGTATCTCCTTGTCATTACTGAAGCAATGATTGGATAGATCCAAGGGATTTTCGATGCCATGCGGAGACAAGAGGGTCAGTGGAGCTGGACACCATGTAAATAGTTGTGGTGGTTGAGGAAGAAACCGGAGGGTGGATCTCCTCAATGACAATAATTTTGGATTCAAGGGAATGTTTCTAAAGATTGATAAGGGTAGCTCGAAACTCAGCCAAATCTTGGAAGTGGTGAGAATAATGTCCATACAATCTGCAAAGTGCACATGCATGGTTTTTCCTCAAAGACTTGTTTTTTACTATTGGCTGGCTCAGGAGGACGACTACCGGGATTTTCTTCGTTGTATCCATGGCATATAGGTGTGTGCAAAGGATGGGAATTTCCAGAAAATTCTAGGTTTCGTGACCCTATACATCGCACACGGTGCACGATGGAGTTGCTCGAGGTTTGGCAGCTGCTTTAGTGGTTCTGCCCCAGGTTCTTTTTGGAGGAGGCGGGGCTGATGTAGGTGTGAAAGGATTTTTTTGTGTGCCAGGAGGGGGCGTGTATCAACCACAATGGGTTGAATGGGAGCTAACAGAACCTAGGGCGTTGGAGGTTGAGCAGGTGGTTCAAGGTACCACACGGGAATCCCCAACATAAAATTGGGTAACTTCAAAGTAGCCATCATTGGCTTACTCACGATGTTGAATGGGGGGGGAAGGAAGGGAATTGTATAGACAGGGAGAGAGCCCTAGTAATTCCCTAGTGATTGCATTTGAGGATGTGGCTGCGGATGGGGTTCCAGTTGTAGTTGGGGTTTGGTTGCAATGGTGTTGGATGAGAGCATGCACAAATCGGCGGTGTTTCTTGATGCTCATGGAGGACATAACAAAGGGAAGGAATCCATCATGGATATGTTGGTGAACAATCCAGGGCCTACAACCAACAAGAAAGGGGTGGTTGTGTTGTCGATGGAGATATCAACAGTAGGGATGACATTGGCTGGTGTGGTTAGCCCTTGCAGATCGTGGTAAGTTAATTGGTCCATCGTAACAATATTCCTGTCATGCAGGAACTTCATAAGGCAGAACACGGTGGATGCCACGGCTCTCATAGCATACATGTAACTTCATCGAAGGAGAAGGTTATAATCCCGCTGAGCGTTGACAACCTCTATGTCAATCAGGACTATCTTACCATCTAGTGATATGGGGACATGTGGAAGAATGCTCTGGGCTTTGGTGGGGTGGCCATCATAGGTGCGTAATGTAGTGGTAAACTGTTGGAGGGTAGGGGACCTGAGTTTCTACCAAACCAACGTCGACATGACACAAGTGGATGCCCCTTCGACAAAAAATACATTGATGCACAACCAAATTTCAAATTGATACCAGAATTTGGAAGGAAATGGTTGATGGCATTCTGGGCTCTCCATTTTCCAAATCGAATGTGATCAATCTGGAGCCGGAGGGATCCACGACACCGAGTGCAGACAAAAATGATTTCCATTGTGGCAGGCATGTTTTCAGTACTTCTAGAGCAGACATGGTCGTAGGTGATTGGGCCAAGTCATCAACAATGTTATAGTTCACTGCCTCTCTATCGGTGGCGTTGTTGTTGATCGGCCGCATGGGGAATCGTGATCCTCGGGTCACCCCATCAATGGGGGGTGTAGGTAGGTGAAGTGGTATGTTGGTTGTGTTGGATGTGGATGTCATTGATGGGTCAGTTGTTTCAGTAGTGGACCCGTACTGATTGCGCCTAGTCTACAAGTTCAACTCTTCAGTTGTCATCTCCAGTAGGTGATGAACACCTCTCTCTGTAGGTGGGGCCATGGCGGGAGCTGCTGGAGTAGGTGGGAGAAAAGGTATGGTTGCTACCAATCCTTGGAGTGGCAATGGGTTCTAGAGCACCATGGGTGGAGGGTCTAGTGGTACTGGATTGGGTTGAGCTTAAACTACCACATTGGTACTGCATTGAGCTTCGTTCTGAAGAACCTGCTTGGTGCAACCCATGAAGGGGAATTCATGCATGTAATGACCGTAGACATCGCATAGTTTGCACAGATGGCTGGTCCGTAACAGAGCGTTTCCTCAAGGTGGATTAGGCAGTTAGGGATTTTGAGCCGGCTGGTTCGCTCCGATGTTGTTGGGAGGATTCGGTTGTTGGTCGCCTCCTTGTGGTTGGTTAGTGCCCCAGTTCCTAGATTGGTTTTTCCTACCTTGTCCTTGTTTGTTATTGGGGTTCGGTTGGTTGGGACGATTCTGCTGAGAAAAAACTTGTCCCGTGGATGTTGGAGGAGCTAGGGTGGGTGCTAGGGTGGCTTTCATTTTTGGTTCATAGTAGACCGGAGGGGCTGGAGGGGCTACAAATCCGGTAAATGGTCCCAAATATGGTTGTGTCGACCAAGTTGGTGCATGGGCGTGTTGTTGTAGCGCGGTTTGTGCATAGGATGTTGTGGCTCTGGACTGATCCATAATCCTTGAGTAGTCGAGAACTTGGTTTAGTTGCACAACATTAGGGGTGTTGCTTAGGTGCGGTGGAATCCTAGGAGGTGCTGCATAGTACTATGGGTGTTGGGAGATAGAACCTATGATGACATCCATAGCATGGGATTCCCCCAGCATGTCTCGGTGAGAGGTGCTGACACATGGAGCATCTGGAATGATGGTGTATAGATATCTAGACTGAGCATAAATCAAGTCAAATTGTTGGTCCTTCAAGATGGCCTCTTCCTTGGATTGGAGACGTTCAGATGCAAAGTCCTTGGCTATAGGTGGTAGCAAGGTTTTTAAGAACCAATCTAGAAATATCATGTCATCAAGCTAAATCTTGCACCGGCTATGGCATCGTCGCCACTCGTGGATGTGGTTAGTTGTGTGAGTCGCATTGTTTTGGTGGTAAGATACCAAGGTTTCCACTCCCTCTCCGTATCTAACGGGGAGTTGGAAATATTGTACGAACATGAAGGCTAAGGAATTGAAGTCCAGGTAAGAGGCTTGAGGAAGCTCAATATACCATTTGGCTACGGCGTTGGTGAAGGTGTGTTGGAACAGCCTAAGTCTGATCAAATAATCCACAGTGTTGTTTGAAGAGCACCATAAATGAAATGACATGATGTGGTTTTGGGGGCACTTACCTTCCTTCCCTTCAAACTTTGGAATGTCTGACGGGAGTTTGGTTGGCATAGGAGGCCAATGGGGTTGATGGCTGATTGGGTCATTGGTTAACCTAGCCAAATCAGGCAAGTTGAGGCGAGCCATCAATGGGAGGTTAGACCCAAGGTTGGTGAGGAAGGGACCGGCGATGGCGCCTGAGTTTGCAGGAGCATGATTTCCATGCATGACTAGGGGAACCTAAAGTTGACTTCCTGCAACGAGGATAGTCGAGATAGTCGTGGAAGGGCCACTACCCCCAGGTATGAAAAGTGTTACTGTGGGAATTGTAGGAGTTGGTGTGGGGCCACCACTAATGGGTAGCAGATTCACAACAGTATGCGCAGCAGTACTGGGACCATTGGCCGAGATGTTGGTGATGATGTGAGGCATGGATGTGGGTCTGTTGCTAACCACCCCTCCAGAGAAGGGATTGGTATTTACGCTAGCCAAGGGGCTAGATGATGCAGTGAGCAGGTTTGGCTCAGATTGACAGGAATCTAAGTATGAATCAGAGGCTGTATGGCCTTATGATGGTGAATGGGGTTGTCGAGGAGGGCCTCGACAGTGATGACCTAAAGACCCAAACTAAGGGGGGTCGCCTCTTAGGCATGATGAAGAGCATGGTGGATCAATGTTGTCTTGTTGGTGGTAACCGATAATGAATTTTGGACCCCGATTTTATGGCTTCCTATTGGCTCACAAGTGGTCACTCGGCCACCAAGACTGCCAGAAGAAAGCGCTTGGATTTTTCCTCACAAAGGCGTTTCTAGTCAATTGGAAGGGGTCATTGACTGTTTGGCTTGGAAATTCCTCTCGTTGGCAAGTTGATTTGGGGTTCCCATGGTACTCCTCATAATACGTTTTAGGGCATAGCCCAAGCACTTCCCACGATTAAGGCAATTGATACTTATGTCGTCAAACCGTAAGATTTTGATTAAGTAGATTGGTTACTTTTATGGTTTGCTCGGGTTCACGAACCGAGTTTGGTTGAGTTATATGGTGTGAATGTGTGCACTTTGTGTATGAACTTGTTATTTTTTGTTATTTTTTGTTATTTTTAATTATTTTTTCAATTATGTGGTGAGAAAATAATACTGTATTTTCTGCACATATCAAGCTATGGGAAATACAATCTATAACATGTGAACCAGTAAAATAGAACAGATCCAAAGTGCAATACAAACTATAAAATGTGAATAAGCACTGTGAATAACCTATTTTTGTATCCTCAAGTCCAATAAGGAGCGTTGACCTCTCATCAAAGTGGGAACAGGCCCACTCGTAGATCCACAGGTCACTCCTCAAATGCTCAGTTGCTCAATAGGGAGGACGTGAACGCTGTGAAATCCCCCAACGGTTTCCACTCACTCTAGCTTCCAAGGCACTTGTTTGTAGTGGACAAGAACAATGGAAAATACAGGTGCCTATTATTAAACTTGCTCAACCCTCCATCTTATCTTAGAAGACCCCAGAGGGTGATGATTGAGTAGAGGAGGAAAGGTTGAACAAGAAGGTTAATTTCCAATGTGCTTTAATAATGACATACTGAAATTAAACTTGTAGAAACTAACATAGGAGTAGGCATATTTTCATTTTAACAGTCAATCAGACAGTAAAACGAATGTAAAAGCTGACTAACAAACAGACAAGTCACCTCTAGTTACTGGACAACGGCGTAGCAACTGGGTCGCCTTTGGGCCAAAAAAAATAGCGACAGTGCCCTAGGAGGCAAGTCATCCTTTTGGGGCTAAACCATCGACTGGATCGCTCCTTTCCGGCCTAAATCAACGACTGGGTTGCTCCTTTCATTCTGAAATCAGCGACTTAGCCAAAAAATAGGAAAAATTAAAAAGTAGAGCTGAGAACAGCCGACAGTAACTGGTATTGGGGCTAAACGAACTCGGATCGGCCTCAGGAGGGCTCGATCAGTGACGGCTATGAAATACAACCTAAAAAACTTATAAAAACTAGGGATCTTGAGGGATCGACACAGCATGGTCACCAAACTGTGGCTGGGTAAAAACCCTAGCCACGTGCTAATGCACCTTCCTTCCATTAAAGGGACAGAAGGATAGAGTCTGCAATGGAAAAAATAGCTACGACAAAAATTGTTAGTAGCAAAAGATAAACGCATACATACAAACTACAAACTAAACAAAGATGGTGAGACTGTTATACCTCATTTATGTTTGAATAGGGGGGCACCATTCCCTAACTCAGAAACAACGCTGCCTCTCCACGGGCTTGGGTAGTGTGGAGGTTGACTCAACAAACAAGAGTGGGAGAAAATGGGGAAATGGGATGGATGGGATGAGTAGCTTGAGAGTGATGGTCTCACAAGGACTCATGCAAGTATAATAACGATGGAGGAAAAACAATTCATGTGTGATGGGAACCTCCACCCCTTTATTTATAGTTTTTCTCTAATTTAGGATTTTAAGCCCTTAATTAGGGTTTTTGGCCCTACTTAGGGTTTTAAGCCCCTTTCTCATGTTTTTTAGCTATTTTAGGGGTTTTTAGGCCCTTTTAGGGTTTTAGGCCCTTTTTGGAAGCTTTATCCCCTTTGTGATATATTTAGCTCTCTTGTGAGCTTTTTTGCTCTTTTGTGGGTTTTAGGCCCTTTTTTATTATTTTTTGATCTTTTGAGAGAAGACAAGGTTAAACATGGGTGTGGAGGTCAAAAAGGGTTAGGAAATGTATGTCTGTATGTGGTGTAGGTTGTATGGAGAAAGTTAGGCAATTTTTTGCATTAACAATCCATATATATTACAACAAAGTTATCTTTCTCCTCGGGAAAAGCTATGTCCATTTCCCTCTCAAAATTTTCTCCTGCATTCATTAATCCAAATGGAATTTTGGAATACACAAAGGTTCCCCATGGTGTGGTGAATGTTTTTTTTCCCCATTCTTCAGGAGTAACATTTATTTGCTTGTACCTAGAAAAAACATCCATTGTATAAATCCTCTCATCACCAACAACTTTATGCAATATATGATCCATTTTACGCAACGATAATTATCTTTCAATGAAACTTTTTTAAGGTTTCTAAAGTCTACAAAGTCTAATTTCTCCATTTTTCTTTTTGATAGGCACCATATTACCTACCCACCTTGAAAATCAAAGTGTTACAACCATTTTTGCGTTGAATAACTTCCTTATCTCTTTCTCAATAAGGGAAACAACATTGGATTTATTATTCTAAGCATTTGTATGAAAGTTTTTTCTCTAAGTCAGCTAATGGGAATGGTACGATGTAGAATGGATGTGTAATACTCTTTCAGGTATTCATAGATCCAAGTAAAACCATTAGTTTAATTTTTCATCAAATCAATATATCTCTTATTTTATTCTGCATGCAGATTTTTTAAAAGATTCACTATTTTTGGAGACTCTTTAGTTCCAATATTTTGATCACGAATATAATTTTCATTAGGCTACACTTTAGGATCTTTGGCTACATCATTCTGGTCAAACAATTTCTCTAGAGGTATAAGGCCTTTGGGAATGTAATTACTTTTCAACTGAATAATGTCCTCAGCCCCAATCATATTTTTCAAATCTTTTTGTTCAAATTTCTCATCTGCAATTTCTTCTTCATCTTGAAAATTTTCTGAATTATGATTTTCTATATCAATATTTGTATTTACAAGCTCATCTAACAATTCCAATAATCCCTATGTTTATCAGTTCTATTCAAACACTTTCCAATACTTAAACTTGTCAGGGATAGAAGGTCTATTCATAATCTCAATTTTATACTTTTTCTTATTATAGATAGGAACTTTAAAATTTCCAGTAGTAGTGACCAAAGAATTAGCTACCTGATTTTGCATTTTGGGAATTACCATCACTTTGTGTTCAATAAAGAAGTTTCCCATCATATCCCAAACTTCATTCCTATAAGCTCTCATTCTGGGATGTTTTGTTTAATAACTATTATTCACCCGATTTACCACTAATTATGAATCTCCAAAGACATCTATTCTTTTTTATTTTAAGTCATTTAAGGCATTCAATCCTAGTAACAAAGCCTCATACTCTGCTACATTATTGGTACATTCAAATGTCAATTTAAAAGAGTACACTTTAAAATCTCTATTTGGATAAATGATCCAAATACCTACACCAACACCCTCCTTGCCAATTGATCCATCAAAGTACATTGTACATAGCCCTTCATCATTTTTTGTATGTTCCAATGCGTCTTTCCTCCTAACAAATTCTTTATCTTGTTTCAGTTCATCTACTATTTCCATTTCTTTTTCAATATGAGAATCATTGAAAAAGATGGAAGATACCAGATCAGTATCTACAACATATATGGTATGACTCTTGGGTTTATCTTGACTGCTAACCACATATGCTAATATCCTTTCCCTTTATAATCTTATGTGTTCTCCAAACAAAGGAATTGTTGCATAAGACATGTCCATCTACAAAGTTTCATTGATCTTTGAAGCCCAGGATCTTGATAACATCATACCAAATTTTGGAGGAATATCAGCCACTACTACATCCATGATAATGCTCTTGGAAGGGATCTGTGCAAGATTAACTACCATATATTTAATTATCCCCAAACATTTTAATTTTCTAGAATCAAAGGAAAACAAGTATTTGTAAGACCTTGTAATCTCTAATCCTATACTTTCAACCACCACTCTTAGAATCAGATTATGTGATGCACCAAAATCTAACATAACATTATATAAGATCATATCATGAACATTACGACTAACATAAAATGGTGGAACATATTCATTAGTGTCTTCAATTCTAGGACCAAGAACTATTGTTGGGGCATCATCTGTCAATTTTAGTGTCTCGCCGGCATTCTCCATCAGTTTTAACCATTCTAGTTATATTTTCTCTAGATTAATTGTTTCTCAACAACTCACTGAAAGGAATGAAAATATTTATCTTGGATAGTTCACTCTGTAAACTAAAGGAGGAAAGTGTTATGTCACTTTCAACTGGAATTTGTTGTTTATTTTCTTTTAACATCTCGTTTTTATTATATTTCAATATTTCTTTTTTGTTCTCTCGAACCTTTTGTAGAATATTTTCTTTTTCTTTTTCTTTTTCTTTTTTTGCATTATTTTGACTACTAGAAGGTTGAATTGGAAGTATCCTTCGTTTATTTATGATTGCATTGCTACTTTCAAATTTAACTTTTTTCGAAAATCATTTATATCATTCTGATATCCTCTCTGATATTGCTTTGTTTCTAATGCAAGGGTATTAGAAAAATGGTGTATTTGGTTATCCATGGGATCATTCTCTTCTTCCTCATAAAAAAAATTATCTGGAAATGGAGGTCTTATTTGTTACTCAACATTCCTAATATTTCTTTGATCTCTGTTTCTAATCTGAGGGGGAGAAGGAGGTAACCTAAAATTGGGATTCCTGATTTATGGCTCGGAACACTCTATGTTTGGAATCCTATTATCCAATGCTAATATGTCCATCAACCTATCCATTGTTTTCATCATGATATCAAACTTTGCATCGATGGATGAAGATGTAGAAGCTTGATTGTCTTCTCTAGTTCTTCTCCTATCTACATCCGTTATTTGTTTCATTTTCCTAGAAGCCATTAAATTAGCTTCCACCTCCATAGCATCTTTCAAACATAGCAGATATATCAACATATTTTCTCTCTCTCAACAACAAAGAAAAATCACTATCAAATGCATCAACATAGTGTAGTTTTGCATCTCCTACACAAGGTTTAACGTCAGTTGGTATTGAATTGTAAAACCTCATGAATCTCCTTGAAAATTCATGCACCGACTCAAAATTTCCTTTCTTTAAATTATTATATTAAGCTAGAACCTATAGAGGACTCTTTTTATATTCCCATCTATCTAGAAAAAGAGTTTGAAAAGCCTCAAAAGTAGCAATAGATCTTGCAGGAATATCCTTAAGCCACCTTTTAGCTTCCCCAAATAAACTTTGTGGAAACAATATCATTTTTGCATCATCGTAATCCACGTATTCTACATCAATGAAATCATCAAACCTAACCATATGTTTTCTAACTGTGAAATTTCCCTCCCCGTCAAACAATGAAATTCTCTGTGAGTAATTATGTGGAAGGTCATGTAACACAACAGGAAAATCCAATGGAGAAAACCTAGCAGCCATGGCTCTATGAGGGTTTTGAACAACAAGAGGATTTTGAACAATACTAGAAATTTTGGGTTCAGAAGTTTGTATTGTTAAATTTATTTCCTTTGTTTTAACAGTGTTCTGAATATTTTTACAAAGTGAATCTAACAAATAAGACTGAAGTTCGTTTGAATTAATTTCAACTTGCTTTAAACCTGATTAAGACATAGACCTTAGAGAGACTGTTCAAAATTTGTTTTCAAATCAAAATCTTGAAAGCTAAGAAATTCTTCTTGAGTCTGAGAAAATGATCTATCTATTTGAGAAGTACCCTACTGTTAACGGAAAAAAATTCTCACCATCCTACACCATTTGCAGACATCCATCTCCTAACCCATTTGACCACCACACCCATCTTTAGCCAATGCTTTTCTCCCAAAGGCTCAAAAATAATGAAAAAGGGCTTAAAAACCCCCAAAAGAGCCAAAAAAGCTCACCAATGAGCTAAAAGGCTCACAAAGGGGATAAAAGGCCCATAAGTGGGACAAAATTCCTAAAAGGGATTAAATCCCCCAAAAGGAGCTACAAAATAAGGAAAAAGGGCTTAAAACCCTAGGTAGGGCCCAAAACCCTCACCAAGGGCTAAAAGCCCTAAGTGGAGAAAAAAGTATAAAAGGAGGGGTGGGGGTCACCATCAAACATGTTCCATTTTCCCTATCGTTAGAATGCTAGCATGAGTACCTTGAGAGACCTCACACTCTCAAGATATTCATCTACCCTCTCATTCCACTATTCCAGCTGCACATTCCCATAGTGTTTTGATCCATAGCTCCACCCATTCCTGGCCTGTGGAGAGGCAATATTTCAGTTTGCGCATGGTGGCCCCCTTTCAAGATAGATAGGTATAACAATTAGTCTTGTTGTATTTATTTTGCAATCTGTAGATAATATTGTTTGCTTTAGCTCTAATTGTTTGTTGCAGGGTTTGTTCTATTCGGTTCTAACATTGTATTACAGGGTTCTATTTCTTTTTGCTCACAAATACTATACCCTTTTGTCCTATATACAAAAGGGCCTGTGCTTCTTCACATAGCCAGGGTTTTTCCTTGGCTACACTTACTGTTCTTTTCCTTTTCTTTTTCTAATTAAACTTTCCAAATCTTCCACACTATACAAAGTTTCAAAATTAAGATTACCTCTTTTTGCGCTCTCCTGAAAATCAGGATGTCGTCTTTAGAATACCTTCTTGAAAATTAATGTGGAATCGCGAGGGCAAAAACACAACCGACTTCGGATTCAAGAACCTTTGTTTTCCCACAGAAATCTTGTCTTCTTGAAAAATATTTTCATTCTTCCTAGGGCAGATTTGAACTCTTGTTCCTTGGCAGCGGTGCCAAGATGTTAGCACTCAGAATTTACCCTCGGTTGTGAAAGTATAATCCCAAGGTAACCACAAAACCAATCTTTTGGAGGAAATATGGCTTCTTTCCTTCCAGAGAGGAAATTTTTGAAATGAAATAAATTTTAGTAATAACAATGGCTGAAACTGGTGGTCATTAGGCATGGAGTCAAATCTAAAAAACAATTAATGATGATTCTTTGCAATGATGTTCTTAACAAAGGCAAGGTAGCTACTCTTTTTAGTCAAAATGATGGTTTTCTGGTGATAGGAAAGATTAAAGAAACAATCCATTAACATGGGCATCACAAGATTAATCCAATGCTAACTTTAATGGAAAAAAGTTTGTGAATGCTTGAAAGTAAAGGATTGGGGCATAAGAGTACGAATTCTAACCCAATATACACTAATTTAAGCATGAAAAGATAATAGAATTGAAAGGTAAATATGAAACACATTCACGTGAATAAAATAAAGTACATACTGTAAAATAAATAACACAAGAATATATGCAGAAAACCTGCTTGGCTCTAACATCTTTATTAATCTTGAAGCTCTCTTACAAAATTTAGTTCTTGCTCACGGGTTCTAACCCTCAATACATTGTAAGAATTTGATTAAATACATCAAATGCACCTTGAGTTGATAATTGTTTCTATGCTAAAAATAGGAAAAAATAACTTCCTTATTACAATTGTCATGTAACTCCTAACAAACTAACTACTCATAACTCTATTACATTTTCAAAATATAAACTAGTCTTCAAAATTTCTCGACCATCTTTATTGATGCAACTTGTACTTCGTTCTGCCAAACTTCTCTATCGTATTCCATTGGTCCATATATGGTAGCTCTAGATTGACCATTTATTTTGCCAATACTCTCAATTCCACATGATCCACATATGAAATGGGAGGCAACTGGGAACAAATTGTTCTGAAAATATTTATTATCTCAAAATCCATTGATAATTTATCAACCACAACTCTGTTTGACACCATTTATTACCATCTCTTTTTCCAAAATATAATTTAAATAAGTTCTGACTTTAATAGCTTCAGCAATGATCATGCCCCAAATGAGGTGTCTTGCTCCTTGCATTGGGAATTTCCCAGACAATTTTTTTACTAACTTCCCATTTTTATAGAGTGATTCTTTATATTTGTTTTCTAGTGCTTTCCTTTCTTCCTCTTTCTTCAAAACTGCATCAGCTAAATTTTTGTTTTGACTTTAGAGACCAATAATCTGTAAGTCCCTCAAACTCACTTGGGACATATCCTGCACAATGGATTGTGTACTTGTCTCTGCAACATGATGGATTATTTGTACTTCATATTCTTTACTCGTATCCTCTTTTTCTTTTTCTAAATCCAATTTTCCTTCATTTAAAACATCAATTTTTTCTATCAAAAGACCTTTCTCTTTTTCCCTTTTCTATCAAAAGACCTTTCAACTCTTTAGCAACTCCTACTCTTTCTTCAATTTTGTCAACTCAGAAGCCTGAATTAACTGTGTCGCAGGGATTTTCAAATTATTTTTTAGCAAATGAAATGTATTCTCCTTCTCTGTCAGGATCTTTTTTGTGACCTCTCCCTTATTTGCTTCATTTTCTATAGCTAGAAAATCTCCTTGAAATTTCTTGATCTGTAGCTGGTGTACCTTATTCTCTACCTTTTCTTTCCTTAGTTGATTTTCTATTTTAGCCTGTGTGGATTGCAATTTGGATACCTTCATGGTGGCTTTCAACAAATCATTGTAAATCAACTCCCCAGTCTGCTTGTGTAAGTGGATCATGTCAGGAACTGGGATATATTTTAGATTCAGCCTCATTTTTGTTATCATGTTCTTAGTGGAAACTGCTAAATTCATAGTATTTTTAGCATGATCTTTGACAATTACCAATGAGACCTCTTTAATGGATATATTCTTCCTATCATCCTTGTACTTATCATATTAATCAGCTCTGGATTTAAAATTATCAGTTGGTGTTTCAAGAACCTCTAAAAATTCATACTATTGATGTTCAAAAGCTGGTCCTTTGATCTTTACCTGCTTTTTCTTACTTTCAGTTTTAACTACTTCTACCATTCTCCCTCAACTTCAATCTTCTACCTTTTATTTATTTCTGAGATTTCTCCTCCCTCTATTTTCATGGCATCTGAAAAGGTTCTTTTACATGTGACCTCTAAATTTCTTGCAATGGGAGTGACTACTTCTGTTAATTTTATCACACCCAATGAATTTTCTCGTGAAACTCTTGGATTCTTCATTGGTGGTGTATAATCCAGCCAATTGACTCTTTCATCCAATATTTCTACTACCTCATGCTCAAAAGGGTCATTCTTATTCATTTGTCTTATTTGTGAGATAACATGTTGTGGATCATAGTTAACATCAAAAGCTTTCTTAAAATACATCTCCTGTAGCAGATTTTCAACTACAGGGAGTGCAACTTTATTTTTTATGATTAAAGGCCCAATCCCCCATGGAAATTTCATTTCTGAAGCCTTTTTGAAATTGATAAAGTGTTCATTTTCTACTATCAACTTATGTCTTACAAGCTCCAAAGAAAACACTCTAAGAGTAACTAAAGCTGGCAAAATACGGGGTTATGGGTTTAGAGGGAGAGATTAGGGTTTTGGAGAGAGAGAGAGAGAGAGAGAGATTGGTGGTTAATGGTTTAAATAGATAGAGAGATAGAGATTGGGTTTTATGGGTTTATATAGATAATAAAAAAATAGAGAGGGTTAGGGTTTTTGAGAGAGGGGGGGGGAGAGAGAGAGATACATGTGTTAGGGGTTCAGAGAGATAGAAATAGAAAGAGATTGGGTTTTAGGGGTTTAGAGAGAGGGGGTAGAG
>LPNX010304668.1:3138-16083 GCA_001517045.1 Pseudotsuga menziesii | reverse complement strand
AGATAAAGAGATAGTGAGTGGGGGTTAGAGTATTAGAGAGAGAGAGAGGGGGGGTTAGGGGATTAGAGAGATAGAGAGAGCATTTATTTAAGGGTTATATATATATATATATATAGAGAGAGAGAGAGAGAGAGATAAGGGGTTAGGGCTTTAGAGAGAGACAGAGATTAAGGTTTAGTAGTTTGGGGAGAGAAATTAATGGTTTAGATAAATAGAGAGAGAATGGGGTTTAAGGTTTAGATAGAATGATAGAGAAAGGGAATTTGTGTAGGGGTTTAGAGAGAGAGAGAGAGAGAAATAGTGATTGGGGGTTATGGTTTTAGAGAGATTGAAGGTTATGGGTTTAGAGAGAGAAAAAGAGATATATTAGTGTTTATGGGTTTAGATACAAAGAGAGAGAGATATATAGGGGTATAGGGGTGTGGAGAGAGAGAGAGAAAGAGATTAGGGGTTAGGGGTTAGAAATTCATAAAGAGAGAGATACAAGGCTAGAGGTTTAGAGGGCGAGAGAGAGAGAGAGAGGGATTCAGGGTTAGGGGTTTACATAGAGATATAGGTTGTGGGCTAGTGGTTTAGAGAGAGAAATATTGGAGTGTAAAGGTTTAGAGAGAGAAAAATTAAGAGTTATAGGTTTATAGAGAGAGATAAATATAAATAGAGATTGTGGGTTAGCGGGTTAGAGAGAGAGAGATAGCTTGAAGGTTATGGGTTTAGAGAGAGACATATAGAGAGATATTGGAGGTTAGGGGTTTAGAGACATAGAGAGAAATATTTGGGAGTAGGGGATTAGAGAGAGAGAGAGAGAGAGAGAGAGAGAGAGATAGGTTGGGTGTTATGGGTTAGGCATTTAAATGGATAAAGAGAGAGAGAGAGAGAGACTAGGGGTTAGGATTTTGGGAGAGAGAGAGAGAGAGAGAGATAAGGGGTTATGGATTTAGAGAGAGAGGTTAGGGGTTAGGATTTTATAGAGGTAGATAGATAGATAGATAGATAGATAAATAGATATACAGAGAGAGATTCCATTTTAGGGGTTTAGAGATATAGAAAGGGTTAGCAGTTTAGAGAGAGAGAGAGGGACTATAGGTTAGGGGATTAGAGAGAGAGCGGGGCTATAGGTTAGGGGATTAGAGAGAGAGAGAGAGAGACTGGGTGTTAGGGGTTTAAATAGATAAATAGATAGAGAGAGAGGGTTAGGGGTTTATATATAGAGCGTGATAGAGATTTGGGGTTAGGGGTTTAGAGAGAGGGGGTAGAGAGAGGGATACATGTGTTAGGGCTTAAGAGAGTTAAAAATAAAAAGAGATTGGGGGTTAGGGGTTTAGAGAGAGAGAGAGAGAGAGGTAAAGAGAAAGAGATCGCACATTTGGAAATTAGAGAGTGAGAGAGACACATTGGGTATTAAGAGTTTAGATAGATAGATAGATTGGATGTTATGGGTTTAGAGAGAGATTTTGGGGTTTATGGGTTGAGAGAGAGAGAGAGAGAGAGAGATCAGAGGTCAGGGGTTTAGAGAGAGAGAGAGAGAAATTGGTGGTTAGGAATTTATAGAGAGAAAAAATTAGAAAGAGAGAGATTAGTGGTTGTGGGTTTAGAGAGATAGAGAATTAGATATAGAGAGAGATTCGGGGTTAGGAGTTTAGAGAGAGATTAGAGCTTAGGGGCTTAGATAGATAGATAGATGTAGAGAGAGAGAGAGAGATATTTGAGGCAAGGGGATTAGAGATAGATTGAGAGAATGGTTGGAAATTATGGGTTTAGAGAGATAAATATTCAATGTTAGTGGTTTATATAGTTAGAGAGAGAGAGAGAGAGAGAAATTTCATGTAAGGGGATTAGAGAGAGAGGGAGAGATATTGGACGTTAGGGGATTAGAGTGAGAATATTGGCCACTATGCGATTATATATATATATATATATATTGGGGGTTAGGGGATTAGAGTGAGAGAGATATGGAAATACTGGGGAATAGGGGTGTCAACATAGAGAGAGAGAGAGAGAGAGAGAGAGAGAGTAGTGGTCATGGGTTTATAAAGAGAGAGAGATGGAGGAAGGGAGAGAGAGAGAAAGAGAGAGATCAGAGGTTAGGTGTCAAAACCCCAAATTTACACAAAAATTTAAATTTTTGAAATAACATAAAATGTTGGAATTGCGGTTTACTAACAGTTAAAGGTTAGCAATAAAAGAAACAGTTAATAGATTAGTTTTACATAATCTCAATTATATTATCTCAGCAATTTCTTTTTGAAACAAGATTTAGTTTAACTTGCGCATTTATTCTACTTTCATATTACTGATGAAATTTAATTATGACAAGTAGGTGGAATCTGATTTGGAATCCGGGCTTACTTAGCATTTATGCTAACACAGAAATATTACTTGTTCTTACAGGTTTACAGGTATGCTTGAAAGAATAATGCTTTAGTTTTCATAGAGTATCCAGTAGTATTTCTATTTGCAACTAAATAAGCTTAGTAAAATAAGTTGCTGTATGCCAAGAACTTCCGTGAGGTAAAAACAGTTTATTTTCTTCAGTTACTCTTGTAGATTAAGTTCAAATGATTATGTATCTTTCTTTAGAGTACGAAGCGACAATGACTAATTCTTTGGCTCTGAACTTTTAATCTTATCTGCTTAATATCTTATAATTTTCAAAATGCACCTCTTAGTATTCTATAGTACATTTCTTACACTAAATTACTATCTCTAAACAGAGGTTGGTGTTTTCCTTATAAAGTCAACCTTCTATTTTAAGTTAATTCCAACATTTTGGTAAAAGCATGAAACTATCCTACCAAAGTAGTTATGTTTGAAAAGCGGATCAGCCAAATGCTGAAAGATCTAATCGATCTAAACTATGAAACTATCCTACCAAAGTAGTTATGTTTGAAAAGCAGATCAGCCAAATGCTGAAAGATCTAATCGATCTGAACTATGTAAATAATAATAGGAATGTTCTTACATTACACTTTGCCACTTCACAGTTTTGCTAACTTCGCTAGTTTCTAAGACTTATAATTATGCATAAACTATTTGTTTATCAACATATAAGTTATTAATAATGTTGCACTTACAAAATATTTATGAATTTACTTAAAACGATGCAATGCAATGTTATCAACTGGGATGTTGTTGAAAGAGTGTAACATAGCCTACACCACAATGTAATAGAAACTACAACTATCAGATAGTTGTTACACTATTTAACTAGACTAGTCATATGATAACGATCACTCACTTGACTAGCATTATCAATGGTAAAACTTAGTTAACAACACTTTTACATCGTAGTAATGTCGTTACTATATACTTCTATAAGTTATACCACGCTAAAAGGGTTAATAAATATGTTGTATATATCTCAACGTTAATTTCTTAGGATAATCTTTAACATGGATATATAACTCAACGATATTTGCTAGCATAATCTTGTAATGTTGTTCACCAAGTTTTATGCAAGGTTTTTGGGTCACGAGACTATAAGATTTTTTTATGTGCTATGTCAACGTTACTATAATGTTGCATATCCACGCCAATGATGAGCCATTCACTAAACGTTTAAACAAATATCGTAAGACATGATATTCAAGCAAACTATATTGTTTATTTGTTGTTTGATGGAATCATTTGGGAAATAATTGGTTATTATTTGATCACAGGAGACCATGGAAAGTCGACCCACTGCATGGTTTTGATTATTGCGGCCACGTGGAAATTTCTTAGCCATGCACTGGTCGTATATACAACCGTCAACCCTAACCCTTGGGTTATTCTAGTTCCAACTTTTGCGTTGGCCCTTCGGGCTACTCTGTAAGATCCCATGGCAGTCGTGAGTGAAATTTAGTTACAGTGGCTCCAATGTTTGCGTTTGTCATGTCTTACTCCCTTGAGCTGGGTTCTGTTACCCGCCTCCACTGTGATTTCTTTTATTTGGTCAGGATTCACTACTCTCCTTGCAATTGGCTTTACGGTCTGCCTGTAGCTTCCTTTTGCTGCTCTTCTATCATGGTCTGTCACTGGTGAAAGGTTGAGCTTAACGTGTATGATTGTAAAGCTCCTTCGTCGTAGGGTTTTGGAGTTTGATTTTCCCACTTGCGGGTGGGTGACAGTCCGACTTCATGCTTGTTTGACTCCTTCCTGGCCATTGTCCAGGCTTACCTTCACCACTGTTGTCACTGTGATATGAACAAGAGTCTCGTCATCTCTATCCTCGGCAAGTATGAGGGTTTGGCTCATCTTAACACTGGTTGTGGTGATGTTATTCCTCCGAGGCTCCATCATTTTTACTTCCAGTTGAGGTAAATAATTATAATTAAAAGCTAGCAAGACTTACTATTTCCATTATGCATATGGGTTTCTTTATTTTAATTAAAAACTGGTTTTTGTATTGCAGGGTTAACTCGTCCCCTACACTTGACAGTTGCACTCCTCAAAAGGCTCAATGAACAGTCTACGGTAAGCTCCGGTTTCGAAATATGGTTATCCCTGCTTGTACAGACTTTTGCAGTTGGAAGAAGTCACGGCTATGTTGTTCCTAGCCCTGGGTTGTTGTTCTTCGTTTTATAGTTTTTGTTTTGGTTTTTAACCCTTGCTTTAGCAATGTGACTTCGACTTAATGCCGAAATTTATAATGCCCTCCTCTTATATTAAGGAAGAACTTACAATGTTGTAATATTTGTTAATACTTGTTTATACTGCATATCGTGATATGGGTGCTCGGATCTTAGCTGATGTTTTGTACTTTGTTAAGTTTTGACTTATGTCCAGCCCTCGGGCTCGTTGAAGTAATGTAAATATCTTTTAAGACAGTCTGTCTTTGGCTTAAATTCGTTTTCATCTATGTACTTTTTTTTATCTCTGTGTGAATGATTTAAATTTTTTCTTTTAATGCTTTATATAAAAAGAATAAGTTTATTACTTACCCTAAGTTACGACTGTAATGGTTTTGCATATTAAATGATTACTGGATAATTTTTGCTCAGAATTACGGGCCAGGGTTTTTTTTTACCCTATTTAACTTGTAAGATAAAAATTTCTTTATTGTTTGTTAATAGTTTTATTAGATTACTGTTAATAGATTTTAAGACTGTTTCCAGTCATGGTGCTTCTAAATAATGACTCAAGGATTCCCAAGTTAGGGTTTCCTAAAAACAAACTCTGTTTTAAATGATTCCATCTGTTTGCTTAAATGAGTTCTTAATTTGTAAACAATATTGTTTAAGTCGATACTATTATCTGTATATACCGTAATTTCCTAAGTTTGTATTTGTACATACATTTTATTAATAAAGACTGTGACCAGTCTGTATTTGTTTGGTTTATTCAGTAATATTATTTCTGATAGCTTAACTATTTTTCTTTTAGATTACTAGAAAATGAAAATAAGGTTTTTGACCCTGTAAACACTCTTGTACATGTATAAACTGTTTGTAAAAGTTAAAGAACAATTCCTCGTTAAAATAATCATTTAATTAAACGTTAGCTACTATTGTATTCTAGTTGTTTTATTATATAAAATACCGATAGGATTACTTAAGTTCTTTGTTAAGATGTTCTTCGTCTCAGTAATAATTTGTCTTTTTACAATTTAAATATGTTATTATACCCTTCTTAGGGTTCGAATATTGGCAGATTAAGTCAGTCAATAGTATTGGTAAATAAACTAAATAAACCATACTGAAATATTTGCTTAACAGAATAAGATATGTGTTTTATCTGGGTTGTTTCTATTTCCTCGGTTACTGGTTAATAATATGATTTCCAAAGTAAATTACTATGTAAAAGAAATAAATTATCTATTTGAATAACTTGTTATTATAATAAACTGGTATCTGTAAAGTATTATGGCTATTTCTTTTCTAGCATTCTTACAACAACAATCTAGTTAAACCATAAACTTAACTAACAGGATATTACTCTTCCCTGATAACAAGCTACATACAGAAACAGATTATTCTAATATTATTGAGCTATTCATTTCAGATTTCTATCATATCCTACATCTACCTAATTACACTGCCTGTGCTAGAATACGGTCTGGTCCATTCCAGATGTGAAAAAACACAGGTTAGGATTATTTTTCATCAATTACAGATTCAATATTTCAAATAACTAAAAGATTACAATCTCTATCAGATTACTACTAAACATTTAACCATTCATTAATTAGTCAGTCTCACATATAAAACTTTTAACACAGTAAAAAAATACTGTAGAACCTGTTTAAGTTGGACAACAACAGTGTTGGGAGGTCGTTGCTCCCTACCAACTCCTGGAGAGCGCTCAAACAACGTCTCCTCAGGACCCCAGAGCCTGTTGTTGGTCTCCTTGGCTGAGAACTAGTGGAGCAAGCAACAATATACTAGTCCAATGACTTAGTATTCACTCTGCACTCAGCAGTAAGATCCTTCAACTGATAAGCTGCACTAGATCACTTCTGCAGCTAACCCCTCAAACACCTTCCACAAATTCCCTTGCCATTGAAATCATTTGAAGTAAATTCACCTGAATGATCCTCTTCTTGGAATGAGCAGCCTCAGCTCTCTTCAATGGGAATTTTTATTAAGATTGCCTAGGTCTTTTTGGGTCAGTTGTCATTAATTGAGCCACCTGCTCTGATCCCACTTTCTTGGGGGATCATGACCCCAAATGTAAGGAGGTTACCACCTGCAACATTGGAAGTGTTTGAGGATGCTACCACTTGTCTATTTGCTCTCCACCTAGTCTCCTCCACCAACTTGACCAGTAAACACTCTTTTAACAGCTCTCCCAAGCTGGTGTCTCCACTTTTATTTATTTATAATTATAATATTCAGAATTACATTCAACATCCTTGACTCTGTTGAGTCATCAATTACAACTTAGCATAAAATTTAACATATTGTCTTGAAATAAAATCAAATATGATAATATTATTTTTGCAAAATTGGGGCATGTGACATTAGGCGTTTAAGAAAGAGATTGGGGGCTAGGGGTTTATATAGAGAAATAGAAAGAGAGAAATTGGGGGATAAAGGTTTAGAGAGAGAGAGAAAGAGATATTGAGGGTTACAGGATTAGAGAGAGAGATATAGGGTTAAGGGTCTTGTGAAAGATTTAGAGTTTAGATCAATAAAGATAGAGAATGGTGTTTAAGGGTCTATATATAGAGAGAGGGGGGGGAATTTGGGGTAGGGGTTTAGAGAGAGAGAGAGAGTGGTTTACAAATAGAGAGAGATATTGGGGATAATATATATATATATATATATGAGAGAGAGAAAGAGATAGTGATAGGGGTTAGGGGTTTAGAGAGAGAAAGAGAGAGAGATATTGGGGGTTAGGGATTTACATAGAGAGAGAGAGAGAGAGAGGTTGGCAGTTAGGGGTTAGGTGTTTAGATGGATAAAGAGAGGGAGAAAGATAAGGGGTTAGGGGTTTATAGAGAGATTCTAAGATACAAGTTTAAATATATATATATATATATATATATATATATAGAGGAGAGAGAGAGAGAGAGAGAGAGAGAGATTCTAGGTTAGGGGTTTAGAGAGATAAAAAGGGTAGTGGTTTAGAGAGAGAGAGAGAGAGAGATTGGGGGTTAATGGTTTAAAGAGATAGAGAGATAGAGACTGGATGTTAGGGGTTTATATAAATAAATAAATAGAGAGAGGGTTCAGAGTTTAGAGAGAGAGATATTTGGGGTTAGGAGTGGAGAGAGAGGGAGAGAAAGAGAGAGAGAGAGAGAAGGGGGGAGAGAGAGAGATATGAGTTAGGGTTTAAGAGAGATAGAAAGAGAAAGATATTGAGGGTTGGGGGTTTAGAGAGAGAGAGAAAGAAAGAAAGAGAGACTGTGAGTTATTATCCTAAAGAGAGAGAGATAAAGATTGGGGGTTGGTATTTTAGATAGATAGAGAGATGTGATGTTATGGGCTCAGGGAGATATTTGGGGTTTAAGGTTTTAGAGAGAAAAGAAACAAAGAGATAGAAATAGAGAATTACGGGTTAGGGATTTAGATAGAGAGATATTAGGGGTGAGGGGTTTGCAAAGAGAGAGATTAGGGGCTAGGAAATTAGAGGGAGAGAGAGAACATTGAAGTTAGGGGCTTAGAGAGAGAGAGAGAGATTGGGGTTTAGGGGTTAGATATTTAGAGAGATATAAAGATATTGGGGTTTAGGGCTTATAAGTTCAGATAAACAAAGAGAGAGAGAGTGCGTGATAAAAGGTGGTTAGGGATTTAGAGAGAGAGGGAGAGGTGGTTAGAGGTTTAGAAAGAAATATATTTTGGGGGCTAGGGGTTTAGATAGATATAGAGAGAGAGAGATTAGGGGTTTAGAGAGAGATACATTGGTGTCAAGAGTTTGATGTGTATAGAGAGAGAGAGAGAGAGAAAGAGAGAGGTTATGGGTTTAGACAGAGAGAGAGAGAGATTATGGTTTGGGGGTTTTGAGAGAGATATTTGGGATTAGGAGTTTAGAGAGAGAGTGAGAGAGATTAGAGATTAAAGGTTGAAACGGATAGAGAAAGAGAGAGAGAGAGAGAGAGTTTGGGGGTTAGGGATTTAGAGAGAGAGAGATTGGGGGTTAGGGTTTTAGCGAGAGAGGTTAGGGGCTTATATAGATAAATAGATAGATAGATTTGGAGAGGGGATTATAGAAAGGGGGATAGGGGTTTAGAGATAAATATTCAGGATTAGGGGTTTATATAGATAAATATATAGAGGGAGAGAGGGAGAGAGATTGGAGGTTAAGGGTGTAAAGAGAGAGATACATTGGGGGTTAGGGATTTAGATAAAGAGATATATTGGTAGTTAGCGGTTGAGAGAGAGAGAGAGAGATTGAGAGTTAGGATTTTAGATAGAAAAATTAGAGGTTAGGTGTTTAGAGAGAGAGAGATTGGGGGTTATGAGTGGAGAGGTAGAGAGATATATTGGAGGTTATCATCTTAAAGAGACAGATAGGGGTTTAGGGGTTTAACTAGATACATATATAGGTCTATATATATATATATATATATATAGAGAGAGAGAGAGAGAGAGAGAGATTGGTGGTTACATGTTTAGAGGGTGAGGGAGAAAGTGAAATATAGGGGATTGGGGATTTAGAGGGTTAGAAAGGGAGAGGGATATTGGAGGTTAGAGGTTGAGAGAGGGAGAGAGATTTAGGGTGAGGGTTTTAGAGAGAAAGAGAGAGTTGGAGGATTAGGGGTTTAGAGAAAAAGAGAGAGATCGATGATTAGTGGTTTAGAGATAGAGAGAGACATAGAGATAGGGAGAGAGAGATTGGGGGTTATGGATTTAGAGAGAGATATATTAGGGGTGAGGAGTTTACACAGAGAGAGATTAGGGGCTAGTAATTTAGAGAGAGAGAGAGCTTTGAGGTTAGGGGCTTAAGAGTGAAAGAGAGATTGGGGTTGAGCGGTTAGAGATTTAGAGATATATAAAGAGATTGGGGTTTAGGGATTATAGGTTTAGATAAATAGAGAGAGAGAGAGAGAGTGATTGGAGGTTATTGGTTTAGAGAGAGAGTGAATGAGGAATGGTAGTTAGGGTTTCTAAGAGAGGGGATGTGGTAGTTAGGGTTTCTAAGAGAGGGGTTGTGGTAGTTAGGGATTTAGAGAGAGGAAGAGTGATATATTAGGGGTTTAGATAGAGAAAAATTGGGGGTTAGGTGTGTAGAGAGAGAGAGAGATTGGGGATTACTAGTTTAGAGAGAGACAGAGAGATTAGGGGTTAGGGGTTTAGAGATAATTCAGAGTTAGGAGTTTAGAGAGAGACAGAGAGATATTCAGGGTTAGGGGTTTAGAGAGTGAGAATTTGAGAGGGATTTGGGTTAGCAATATATATATATATATATATAGAGAGAGAGAGAGAGAGAGAGAGAGAGAGAGGAATTGGGGGTTAGGGTGTAGAGAGAGAGAGAGAGAAAGAAATTAGGGGTTAGGGTGTAGAGAGAGAGAGAGAGATTGGGGGTTAGCGGTTTAGATAGAGAGAGAAAGAGAGAGACTAGGGGTTAGGGGTTTGGATAGAGAGAGAGAGAGAGAGAGAGAATTTAAATATATAAATGGATGTATACATATATTTAGAGAGAGACAGATTTGGGTAGGGGTTTAACAACCGCGAGAGAGAGAGAGAGAGAGATGAGTTTAGATTCTTAGAGAGAGAGAGTTTGGGGGTTAGGATATTAGAGAGAGAGAGAGAGATTTAGGGCTAGATAAATAGAGAGAGAGAGAGAGAGAGAGGAGGTTATGGGTTATTAGAGAGGGAGAGAGAGATTAGAGGTTAGGGTTTTAAAGAGAAATAGAGATTGGTGGTTACATGATAGGGGATTAGAGAGAGATAGAGAGCATGGGTTTAAGGGTTATATATATCTATAGAGAGAGAGAGTAGTTAGGGGTTTAAATATCAATAGAGAGACATAAAATTTAGTTTAGTAGTTGAGTTTAAAGAGAGATATTAGGGGCTAGTTTTTTAGTGAGAGAGAGCTTTGTGGTCATGGATTCACACACACACACAGATTGGAAGTTAGGGGATTAGAGAAAGAGATTGGGGCTAGGGGTTTATAGAGAGGAATCGAAAGAGAGAGATTAAGGGGTAAGGGGTTTAGAGGAAGAGAGTGGGGGGGGGTAGAGAGAGAGAGAGAGAGAGAGAGATTAAGGGTTAGGCGTTTTGGCAGAGAAATGAGGGGTGTAAGGTTTAGATAGATAGGTAAATAAACAGAGAAAGGGATTCGGGGTAGGGGTTTCCAGAGAGAGAGAGAGAGACGGATTGAGAGGTTTACAAAGAGAGAGATTGGGGGTTATACACACACACACACACAAATATAGTGATTGGGGGTTAGGGATTTAGAGAGATTGATGGTTATGGGTTTAGAGAGAGAAAGAGAGAGAGAGATTAGGGTTTATGGGTCCATATACAAAGAGAGAGTTATTTTGGGTATAGGGGTTGAGAGAGAGAGAGAGAGAGAAAGAGATTGGGGTTTAGGGGTTAGAATTTTAGAGAGAGAGAGTTATTGGGGGTTAGGGGTTTACATAGAGAGAGAGAGAGAGAGAGAGATTTTGCACTATTAGTTCAGAGAGAGAGAAATATTGGAGTGTGAAGGTTTAGAGAGAGAAACATTAAGGGTTAGGGATTTAGAGAGAGGGATAAATAGCAATAGATATTGTGGGTTAGCAGGTTAGAGAGAGAGAGAAAGGTTGAAGGTTACGGATTTAGAGAGAGAAATATAGAGAGGTATTGGAGGTTAAGAGTTTAGAGATAGAGAGAAAGATTTGGGATTAGGGGATTAGAGAGAGAGAGAGAGAGAGAGAGAGAGGGAGAGGTTGGATATTAGGAGTTAGGTGTTTATATGGCTAAAGAGAGATAGACTAGAGGTTAGGAGTTTGGAGAGAGAGAGAAATAAGGGGCTAAGGGAGAGAGATATTAGGGGTTAGGAGTTTGTAAAGGTAGGTAGGTAGATAGATAGATCGATAGATCAATAAAGAGAGAGAGATTCCAGTTTAAGGGCTTAGAGAGAGTGTGTGTGTGTGTGTGTGGGTCTATAGGATAGGGTTTTAGAGGGAGAGAGATAGGGGGTTAGTATTTTTAAATAGATAGAGAGAGAGGGGTTGGTTGTTATCGGTTTAGAGAGATAAATAGAAAGAGAGTGGGTTACGGGTTTAAATATAGAGCGACAGAGAAATTTGGGATTAGGGGTTCAGAGAGAGAGAGAGAGAGAGAGAAAGATACATGTGTTAGGGGTTAAGAGTGTTAGAAATAATAAGAGATTGGGGGTTAGTGGTTTAGAGAGAGATGGAGAGAGAGACTACGCATTATGAACTTAGAGAGATTGGGTTTTAGGAGTTTATATAGATAGAGAGATTGGATGTTATGGGTTTAGAGTGAGAGTTTGTGGTTTATGGGTTTAGAGAGAGAAAGGGACATAAAAATAGAGAGATTGGGGGTTATGGATTTAGAGAGAGATGGATTAGGGGTGAAAGGTTTAGGGTGAGAGGAGAGATTAGGGGCTAGGAATTTAGAGAGATAGAGAGAGAGAGAGAGCTTTGAGGTTAGGGGTTTACAGAGAGATATTAGGGTTTAGGGGTTAGAGGTTTAGAAAGATATAAAGATATTGGGGTTTAAGGCTTATAGGTTTAGATAAACAAAGAAAGAGAGAGAGATTTTGGGGGATAGGGGTTTATCTAGAGAGAGAGAGAGATTGGAGGTTATAGGTTTAGAGAGAGAAAGAGAGATTGGAGGCTAGAGGTTTAGAGAGAGAGAGAGAGACTGGAGGTTATGGGTTTAGGGAGAAAGAGAGATAATGGGGTTTAGCGATTTAAATAGAGAGACACAGAGATTGGTGGTTAGGGGTTAAGACATGGAGAAAGAGAGAGAGATAGATAGATAGATTTTTGGTTAAGGGTTTAGAGAGAAAAAGAGAGATATTATGCTTAGGGGGTTTAGAGAGAGATTGGGGATCAAGAGTTTAGAGAGAGGTTGGGGATTAGGATTTCATAGAGAGAGAGAGAGAGAGATTGGGAGTAAGGGGTTAGGAGTTAGAGGTTTAGAGGAAGATATTGATGATAAGGGGTTTATATGTTTGTGTGTTTGTGTAGAGAGAGAGAGAGAGGTTAGAGGTCTTGAGAGAGAGAGAGAGAGAGAGAGATAAAGAGAGACATTGTAGGTTAGGGATTGAGAGAGAGAGATTGGGGTTAGGGGTTTATAGAGAGAGAAAAATAGAAAGAGAGTTATTAGTGGTTATGGGTTTATAGATATACAGAGAGATTGGAGGTTAGGAGTTTAGAGAGAGATATTAGATATTAGGGACTTAGATAGATAGATAAATGAAGACGAGGCAGAGAGAGTGACAGATATTTGGGACAACTGGATGAGAGACAGAGGGAGAGAATGGTTGGAAATTACGAGTTTAGAGAGATAAATATTAATGTTAGGGGTTTATATAGATAGAAGGAGAGAGAGAGAGAGAAATTTCATG
>LPNX010304658.1:216885-230991 GCA_001517045.1 Pseudotsuga menziesii | reverse complement strand
CAACATAACCCTTGACAAATATGAAAATGTGACATAACCCTTCACAAATATCACAATGTCACATAACCCTTGATGAATGTCGCTAATGTAACATAACCTATGATAAACGTCACAATGCGACATAACGCTTATTAAACGCCCACTATCACATTATTAATGTGTCACGTCTTTGGTTGTGTTGACATATACCAACCAGACACTGTAACAAACCATGGCTTAACATCGTAATGCGATATAACCCTCGATAACATCACAGTGAAACGTAAACCTTGATAAACATCACAATGCGACATAACCATTGACAAATAAGAAAATGTGACATAACCCTTGATGAATGTCACTAATGTAACATAACCCGTGATAAACATCACAATGTGACATAACGCTTATTAAACGCCCACTGTAACAAACCATGGCTGAACGTCATAATGTGATTTAACCCTCCATAACGTCATAGTGAAACGTAAACCTTGATAAACATCACAATGCGACATAACCCTTCACAAATATCACAATGTGCATAACCCTTGATGAATGTCCTTAATGTAACATAACCCGTGATAAACGTCACAATGCGACATAAAGCTTATTAAACGCCAACTGTAACAAACCATGGCTTAATCGTAATGCGATAGAACCCTCGATAACATCGCACTGAAACGTCAACATTGATAAACATCACAATGAGACATAACCCTTGACAAATATGACAATGTGACATAACCCTTGATGAATGTCGCTAATGTAACATAACCTGTGATAAACGTCACACTGCGACATAACGCTTATTAAATGCCCACTGTAACAAACCATGGCTGAACTTCGTAATGTGATATAACCCTCGATAACGTCATAGTGAAACGTAAACCTTGATAAACATCACAATGCGACATAACCCTTGACAAATATCACAATGTGACATAACCCTTGATGAATGTCGCTAATGTAACATAACCTGTGATAAACGTCACACTGCGACATAACGCTTATTAAATGCCCACTGTAACAAACCATGGCTTAACGTCGTAATGTGATATAACCCTCGATAACATCACAGTGAAACGTAAACCTTGCCCTTGATGAATGCCGCTAATGTAACATAACTTTTGATAAACGTCACAATGCGACATAACGCTTATTAAACGCCCACTGTAACAAACCATGGCTTAACGTCATAATGTGATATAACCCTCGATAACGTCATAGTGAAACGTAAACATTGATAAACATCACAATGCGAAATAACCCTTCATAAATATCACAATGTGCATAACCCTTGATGAATGTCGCTAATGTAACATAACCCGTGAAAAACGTCACAATGTGACATAAAGCCTATTAAACGCCAACTGTAACAAACCATGGCTTAATCGTAATGCGATAGAACCCTCGATAACATCGCACTGAAACGTCAACATTGATAAACATCACAATGCGACATAACCCTTGACAAATATGACAATGTGACATAACCCATGACAAATATGACAATGTGACATAACCCTTGATGAATGTCGCTAATGTAACATAACCACATTAAATTAATAATGTGTCTGAATACGCCTATCAGCGTATTCAGACATATACTATAGGGAAAAACATTAATATAAACCTTGATAAACATCACAATGTGACATAACCCTTGATAAATATCACAATTTGACATAACCCTTGATGAATGTCGCTAATGTAACATAACCTGTGATAAACGTCACAATGCGACATAACGCTTATTAAACGCCCACTATCACATTATTAATGGCTTAATCGTAATGCGATACAACCCTCGATAACATCACACTGAAACGTCAACATTGATAAACATCACAATGCGACAAAACCCATGGCATTAAATTCTTCGATAGGCTTCTCCTCGTCAACCTCAACCCATAGAGACTTCTCCATCGCTTCCAAATTTTTGCAAATGGCCTGTGGGACTGAGTTCTGGTAGACCCAAGCCACATGGGGTGCCTGTATCTTCTCGGCATTAGCCCACGGCTTCCCAAGACCCCCTTTGGCTCTTCCCTTTTCTGCCATCATGAAATACACCTTCGAATGAGGATAATCGTTACATGCCGCTTCCACGACCTTTCCTGGAACTAATTTCCAACTCTGCACCGAGATCATGACGATGATGGTGAATTTTTTATCCAACCGCTTCCTACTATCGATATCCAAGCCTTTTTCGATGAACACCCCACATCCCATCCCTTGCATGTAATTATCATCGCAGATTCCCAACAAATCTCCCAACTTGCGAAACCAGGGATCCAAACCATCACACAACAAACAAGGATTTTCCAACAATCTATAGCTTGGATAACTTCTCTCACTAATTTTATAGATTTCATATTCTAAAACAAATCTAATATATTCCATATTTTCAAATAATAAAATTAAACTAATATAATAATTTATAATAATTTTTTAATGTAAAAATGATTTCAAAATCCTTACATCCTTATGATTACAATTAGATTATAAAGTAATAATGTGTCTATAGTATGATTACTAAATAACCCTTGATGAATGTCGCCAATGTAACATAACCTATGATAAACGTCAGAATGCGACATAACGCTTATTAAACGCCCACTGCATCAAACCATGGCTTAACGTCGTAATGTGATATAACCCTTGATAATGTCATAGTGAAACGTAAACCTTGATAAACATCACAATGCGACATAACCCTTGACAAATATCACAATGTGACATAACCCTTGTAACATAACCCGTGATAAACGTCACAAAGTGACATAATGCTTATTAAACGGCCACTGTAACAAACCATGGCTTAACGTCGTAATGTGATATAACCCTCAATAACATCACAGTGAAACATAAACCTTGATAAACATCACAATGTGACATAACCCTTGATAAATATCACAATTTGACATAACCCTTGATGAATGTCACTAATGTAACATAACCTGTGATAAACGTCACAATGCGACATAACGCTTATTAAACGCCCACTATCACATTATTAATGGCTTAATTGTAATGCGATACAACCCTCGATAACATCACACTGAAACGTCAACATTGATAAACATCACAATGCGACAAAAACCATGGCATTAAATTCTTCGATAGGCTTCTCCTCGTCAACCTCAACCCATAGAGACTTCTCCATCACTTCCAAATTTTTGCAAATGGCCTGTGGGACAGAGTTCTGGTAGACCCAAGCCGCATGGGGTGCCTGTATCTTCTCGTCATTATCCCACGGCTTCCCAAGACCCCCTTTGGCTCTTCCCTTTTCTGCCATCATGAAATACACCTTCGAATGAGGATAATCGTTACATGCCGCTTCCACGACCTTTCCTGGAACTAATTTCCAACTCTGCACCGAGATCGTGACGATGATGGTGAATTTTTTATCCAACCGCTTCCTACTATCGATATCCAAGCCTTTTTCGATGAACACCCCACCTCCCATCCCTTGCATGTAATTATCATCGCAGATTCCCAACAAATCTCCCAACTTGCGAAACCAGGGATCCAAACCATCACACAACAAACAAGGATTTTCCAACAATCTATAGCTTGGATAACTTCTCTCACTAATTTTATAGATTTCATATTCTAAAACAAATCTAATACATTCCATATTTTCAAATAATAAAATTAAACTAATATAATAATTTATAATAATTTTTTAATGTAAAAATGATTTCAAAATCCTGACATCCTTATGATTACAATTAGATTATAAAGTAATAATATGTGATATTATTACAACTAGTCTAATATTAATATTTGATTAAAGTTAAAATAACTTATATTTTTTCTTTATTTTAAATTCTAAAAAAATATAATTAATAAATTTTTAAAATTACACAAATTTATATATATTTTATTTATTTAAAATATTAGAAAACATATATAAATTTTCTTAATAAAACTTTTAATATATTCATATTGGTTTTTTTGGTATATTTTAAAAACTTAATTAAAAACTCATCTTCTTAGACTCAACACACAAAATTGTATGTCTAGATTTAAGAGTTATTTATTTCAAATAGTGGCCTTTATTGAACCCAAGAGAAGAATTTTACAACCAAGTAGGGGAAGATATGTAACTCCTTTAGTGATCATCCTATAACTCATATGTGTCCTTTATGAAAAATAATAAAATATTATTAAAATTAACATGTCCACCCAAATTAGACTTAAAATATTTATGAGAGCATATATAAGAAACTACACAAATTACATAAATTAAAACTATAAACACATTCTACAACTCACATGTGTCCTTTATAAAATATTATTAAAATTAACATGTCCACCCAAATTCGATTTTAAATATTTATAAAAGCATATATATATATATATATATGAAACTACACAAATTACATAAATTAAAACTATAAACACTTTCTCAACATTTCCATTCCAAAAGGAAAAAAATTGAATAAATCTTTCATACTTGACAGATCTTTTTTTAAGATCTATTTATATTGGTTTCAATAGCATTTATGAATAAACTCTATAAAGTCACCATAACTTAACCTAATATATACAATGTTGTCCTCAAGCACATTGTTGTAAATATATTTTTATTATATTATACACATAATGACCCTACTAAATCCGACCAACTATAACAAGATTCAAAGCTCAAAATCTATGTATAACAATAAACTATAATGGTATAACAATATCACTTAGAAAGGAAGCTTCCTCGTAGAGTAGTTGGCGAGATAACTCTCATGTCTTATCTCAAAGAGAGGGACCAAGCAAGATGGTTAAAGTAGCCAACCATTGAAAGAGTAGTAAGGCGTGCTTCATGGGGGAATCATTCATCTTACTTCATTCAGATTGCCAGGAGGATTTTATAATTTAATTATCAAAATTTATTATAATTTCTACAAAATATATGGCTAAAATTAAGTATTAAGAAACTTTAATCCAAATTTCACTTATTAAGAATATTATAAATCCTATTCCTCAAAGATTCACTTTGAAATAATTAACCTATGAATCTTTGAAACAATTAACTCATAGAAGTTATAAAAAAATGAATAATAACTAGCTTATTATACAGGCTTTAATGAAAAGCATCATTAAAGCTGCTTGAAGTCGAGATCCAACTGCTTGCTGCCAGCTACCTTGAAATCCAAATGCCAGCCAACCACCATGAGATCCAACTACCAACTGCTTGATGCAAGCCACCATGACATTGTGCAACACGTTAGTTAATTTTGCCTTATAAAAGACATCAGTACGGAAGTAGTGAGAGACTGTATTTAAGTCTACTTAAATACTGTAGCTTTTCAAACATTTTCCCACCCATTATTAATTAAATTTCGTTTCGTCAAATCCAAAGTAAACTTCATTACACCCCCACGCCCCTTTTGCATTATGGACGCCCAGGCCTGAGACCACGCCATTAATTTTAAATAAATGGCAATTTGTACTCTGAAACGACAAGCCCTAGGACACTCCATTGCAATCAAATCGGCAAGATCGTATACCATGACGTGCCCATTAACAAATCAATGTTGGTTGAAAATTATTTTCTACCAGCATCTATCATTGAATCCAAAGAGCTCATCGCTAGCCATAACAGAAGATTCAAATCATAAGAAAACAACGCAATGGACATTTAATGAAAATATCATTTGCCACAAACAAACACGCTCAAAACCTCCTGGCAGTCTGAATGAAGTATAAAAAAAAATGAAATGTTTCCAAAATATGAACAAAAAATAGAAGAACAAGAAGTCTGGATTGCAGAAGATTCAAATCATATGAAACCAACGCAATGGACATTTAATGAAAATATCATTTTCCACAAACAAAAACGCTCAAAGAAAATAAATAGTATTTATTTAATCATTGAAGACAGTGGATAGTTTAAAAGGAAATAAATAGTATTTATGAATGATGATAATAATTCATTCATTTCTGTAAACTCTCACAGTCCAGTTGTTAGTATTTGAGGGTTGAGGGTTTCTCTTGTTCGGCCATTTAGGGTTTTAAACATGATTATAGAGAAAGGACACACCAAATAACTAATTAATAAGATTAAAAAAACACTCTATAATCTCAAGCTAGATCTCATATATTGCAAATGACTGAAAACAATGGATACATAAAACTGAAAGTAAATTAATAAACATTATTGACCGATCAAGTTGTAAGTTTTGGCAATGAAATGAATCCTGAATTTGCTTTAAGGATACTTGAAAATGGTTAATGGTTAGACAGTAAATCTACGTGTCTACCTGCTTGACCTTGTCCACGTCGCTTCGTTAACTCCAATGGAGGTGGCTCTGGCAATGCTTCTGAGATTTGAGGATCTTCATGTGGTCTACTTGAAGATGCCCCCACTCTATAAGTTGTGCCTGTAATTTTCCCAAATTCCATTGGAAATCAAAGAGTCTCTCGCTCCCAGAGTTCGCAAACCTACTCAAAACATTTCAGCAAACTGAATCAAAATCATATAAATAAAAAGCTGAATTGCATTGCATTACCATCTTGCAAACACTATAGACACAATTTGATTGCTACAGGATCAACAATTTTAACAACCCCTTGAGACGATTAGCTGGTGCTTCTTAACACTTTTTTATACAGACCTCTGTGGTAACGCTCCTACAACTGCGCGGTCCAGGGCGTCGTAGTAGGATTTGAAATGGAGACGCAGCGGTTCGACTTCAGCCTCCACGCGGATCACGTCCTCGGATTGCAGGGCTTTTGCAGAAGAACAGAAACAGTCCAGTCTATACCTCGCATTATGACGCGCTGTTCTTGGCTTAAATCGAAATGCCCAGAGCTTCCTTCTCTTCGCCTTCGAAGAGAATCTGGCTGAAAATAATCACGAGGTGAAGAGAATCAGGAGAATCACTGCGATGGATTGCAGTTACGGCAACTAATCTGCCTTCCACCATCGTCGGCAGCTAAGACTCCACCACCACGTCTAACAGACTCGGCGCGCGACTCAGCGCGCGATCTGCTTTATCTCTTCCACATCTCCTAACAGGCTCGTCGGCGGTTAGCGACTGATGTCATCTTCCACGACTCCAGCGAATGCTAACGACTCCAGCGAATGCTAACTACTGACGACCTCATCCGTTAAAAAACACTCCTAACTCATTTGTTAAAAGATCAGACGAATGAGACGATCTTGAGCATCCACTTGGCGGGATTTGCTGGATCTTGATGATCCGCTCAAGCAAGTCCATCTCCCCCCAAACCCCCAAAATACCATTGAATAACGCCTATCGGCGTAATTACATATGTAGAAACTGGAAGAATATCTTTGAATTTCAATCAAATAGCTTTTGAAACAAAATACCAAACAATAGAAACCTAGAGGTAATGCTTTGATTTAATGCCCAAAAAAAATGGCCACAAGAATCTGAGCAGTCTCTTATACTAGCAACAACTACATTAAATTAATAATGTGTCTAAATACGCGGATAGGCATAAATTTAGGCACATACTTTTTATATTAATGTTTTTCCCTATCCTATGTGCATAAATTTACGCCTATCGGCTTATTCAGACACATATTAATTTAATGTGGTTGTTGCTATTAACGGTGCGTGCATAGACATATCTACAAAGTATTAATAGAAATAATATTGTTATTTTAATTATAATATATAATAAATAATATTTAATATATTTATTACCATATTATTTAATTAATACAAAACATAATATACTTAAAATATTATTAATACAATGTTTTTCTGTATAGTATATATGAAAAATATCAAAAAAATTCTTAAAGAAATTTTATAAACATTTAAAATCCACACCATTTATTTATTAATCAAAATATGAATACATTATTAATTAATTGATTAATGTGTCACAATAATATTATATATCATAACACTTCGGGTTATATCATAATGCATATGAGACATAATTATTAGATTACTTTATAGATTGGGATAAGTTGAATGATGACTATTTAATTATTTTTAATTCATGGTTAATATTTGATTTGAGGAACATTATGGTCAATTGAATGATGGTGATTCGAAAAAAACATTTAAGATATGAAATAACAAAAAAATGTATTTATGTTTTAAAATAAAAATATAAACTCTAAATAAAATATTTTAAATAATACTATCTCTCTGTAATATTATATTCTAATGTATCTCTCTATATATAGTCATATTCACAATTAATGTGTTCATAAAAAGAACGAAACATAGATTTATTATAATAATTAATTATGAATAATTTTTAAAATTATTATAATTAATTGTGATGTTTTAAATATTATTATTTATAATATTATAATATTAATTAAATATTTATAATATACAATTTATTAAAAAATAGTCTCATTAAATAAAATAGCATTGATAAAAGTATATTCATTAATTAATAATATAATAATAATTAATTAAAATAATGTCATTATATTGATAGAAATAATATTGTTTAATTAATTTTAATAAATAATATCATTTATTTATTACCACATTATTTAATTAATATAAAACATTAAATAAAACATAATATAGGTAAAATATTATTAATACAATGTTTTTCCCTATAATATATATGAAAAATATATGAGGAAGTTAATTATATCCAATATTATTTATTTTATATGTTAAGCATACTTTATTATTTAATACCTTCACAATTACAACATACCACATTGGTTATGATAATATATGGTTGTGTTGCTCAAAATATGGTTAACGGTCAAAATATTGATGTTGGTATTTGTAATTAATTACATGATATCATTTAAACAATTTGTCGCAATATTACAATTAGTAAGACATATCACAATGTGACAAAACCCTTGATTAATGTCGCTAATGTAACATAACTGTGATAAACGTCACAATGGGACAAAACGCTTATTAAACGCCCACTCTCGCATTATTAATGTGTCACATCTTTGGTTGTGGTGACATATACCAACCAAACACTGTAACAAACCATGGGTTAATGTCGTAATGTGATATAACCCTTGATAACGTCGCAGTGAAACGTAAACCTTGACAAGCATCATAATGTGACATAACATTATGATATGTAACATAAACTGTGTTAAACGTCACAATGCGA
This sequence comes from Pseudotsuga menziesii, assembly GCA_001517045.1. NCBI lineage: Eukaryota > Viridiplantae > Streptophyta > Pinopsida > Pinales > Pinaceae > Pseudotsuga > Pseudotsuga menziesii. Next base: position 221,928 of record LPNX010304658.1, on the reverse strand, counting down.
CATAACGCTTATTAAAAGCCCACTCTCGTATTATTAATGTGTCATATCTTTGGTTGTGTTGACATATATCAACCAAACACTGTAACAAACCATGGTTTAATGTCGTAATGTGATATAACCCTTGATAACATCACAGTGAAACGTAAACCTTGATAAACATCATAATGCGACATAACATTATGATATGTAACATAAACTGTGTTAAACGTCACAATGCGACATAACGCTTATTAAACGTCCACTATCACATTATTAATGTGTCTTCTCTATGGTTGTGTTGACATATACCAACCAAACATTGTAATAAACCATGGCTTAACATTGGAATGTGATATAACACTGTAATAATATCATTTATTTATTACCACATTATTTAATTAATATAAAACATTAAATAAAACATAATATAGGTAAAATATTATTAATACAATGTTTTTCCCTATAATATATATGAAAAATATATCATGAAGTTATTTATATCCAATATTATTTATTTTATATGTTAAGCGTACTTTATTATTTAATACTTTCACAATTACTTATTTTAATATCGATTTGTAATTAATTACATGATATCATTTAAATAATTTGTCGCAATATTACAATTAGTAAGACATATCACAATGTGACAAAACCCTTGATTAAAGTCGCTAATGTAACATAACTCTGATAAATGTCACAATGCGACAAAACGCTTATTAAACACCCACTCTCGCATTATTAATGTGTCACATCTTTGGTTGTTGTATGCAATGGTTTTCATGTTCTATTTCGACATACATAAAGTATTGATAGAAATAATATTGTTTAATTAATTCTAATAAATAATATCATTTATTTATTACCACATTATTTAATTAATATAAAACATTAAATAAAACATAATAGAGGTAAAATATTATTAATACAATGTTTTTCCCATATAATATATATGAAAAATATATCATGAAGTTAATTATATCCAATATTAATTATTTTATATGTTAAGCATACTTTATTATTTAATACTTTCACAATTATTTATTTTAATATCAATTTGTAATTAATTACATGATATCATTTAAATAATTTGTCGCAATATTACAATTAGTGAGACATATCACAATGTGACAAAACCCTTGATTAAAGTTGCTAATGTAACATAACTGTGATAAACGTCACAAAGCGACAAAACGCTTATTAAATGCCCACTCTCGTATTATTAATGTGTCACATCTTTGGTTGTGTTCACATATACCAACCAAACACTGTAACAAACCATGGTTTAATGTCGTAATGTGATATAACCCTTGATAACATCGCAGTGAAACGTAAACCTTGATAAACATCATAATGCGACATAACATTCTGATATGCAACATAAACTGTGTTAAACGTCACAATACGACATAATGCTTATTAAACGTCCACTATCACATTATTAATGTGTCTTCCCTATGGTTGTGTTGACATATACCAACCAAACACTGTAATAAACCATGGCTTAACGTTGGAATGTGATATAACCCTTGATAACGTTGTAGTGAAATGTAAACCTTGAAAAGCATTACAATGCGACATACATTCTACATTACTCTGTAGAATGTGGATGCTTTAAACCATTTTTTTTCTCAAACGTCTCTCTCTCTCTCTCTCTTTCTCTCTCTCTCTCTCTCTCTCTATATATATATATATATATATATATATGAATAAAATTCTTAGAGAAATTTTCTAAACATCCAAACATACATTATTAATGTGTCAAATATTGGACATCATTACAATGTGACATAACCCTTGGCGAATATCACAATGTGACACAACCCTTGATGAATGTCGCTAATGTAACATAACATGTGATAAACGTCACAATGCGACATAATCGCAATGTTGCATTATGGCTATGTTGAGTAATGTGGTAATATGACAATATGTAAGTCATTGTAATGTTGCACAATGATTGGGTGTAGTGAAATTTTTAGGTGTTAACTCTGTTTTGACATAAACGAAGGGTTATGCTCAATTGCGTTGTTTCTGTATGAATATATTGTATTATGGTTATGTTAATTAATGTGGTTCATTGCATTACAACTTTAAAAGTAATTTCATAAGACAAGTATATGTTTAATGTGAGAAGTGCTATGGTGGATCATCATAGTGAGTGAGCATCAAGTTGAATCGTGACATTGCTGTATGGTCATGATGATTACTGGATTTTTGTTACATGATGCCATTAATTAAATTGTTTTGTAGTAGTTGGTTTTAGTTTTATTTTGAATTTATTATTGCATTCTGAAATCGATGAAGGGCTATCTTGGATTCTGATGTTCACTGCTGCTTATGGTGTATTGTGACATGCGGTGTATAGAAAGTCATCATAAATTACAAGATCATTAGTTATGTTGTTTTCATTTGAACAAGGCGTGAATGTCAATTGTAGAGCAAATATGGAATATCTTTGTTATTTCAAGTGGGAATAATTGTTATATAATCTGCAATGTTTGTACTGAGATGTTTTAGGAGACTGGAATACTGCAACAATTGTTTAATTGATGTTTATTTAATGTGAAACTAAATTATTTTCTAAGCAGTTTCAGTTCCATATATTTTATGATCTGTGATATTTATGAAGAAAAAAAAAATTAAACGAATACAAAAAGTAACAATTTCAATATAATAGTAAGCAATGCATCCATGAATATGATGTAAATGAATGTATGGATTGTTAAAATGAGGGAATCTAGGAATTTAATTGCAACAATTACATATATTATTTATACAATTACTTGAGAAAGTGAAATATTGTATTGATTATTTAAATTGTAATTTGAGCAACTGATATATGCAATTGTTGAAAAACAGTTGACATTATGTCAACTTAGTACGGAAAGTCATCATAAATTATCTTATCGTCAGTTATGAAATATCTTTGTTATTTCAAGTGCAAAAAATGTGTTCTTTAATGTGCAATGTTTGTTATCATACCGAGGTGAAATCGAATGCTTTGTTTATTCATTTGTTGATAATGCAATCTTTTAGTGTGTGAGGTCAAGATATGTAATATTAGTTGTACTATTTAAAAGATGCAAAGTATTGTTTTCATTAAATTCTCGATATAGCCAATAAATTTTGATGTTATACAGTAAATAAATCTATTTATTTTAGATCAGAAGAAATAAAAATAGCAATTTGAAGCAAAAAACTCGAACATAGCCACTCCAAATTTCCATATCCTTTATAAAAAGCTTCATGGGCTGAAGACATGTTTTATTTGAAACCAAAACACACCAAAATTTGCACAAAGTGCAAAAACTAAAACATACTTTTTTTTACAAAGACTCATAACCCTGTTGAATTCCATGCCAAAACCCTATAGGGACTGAAACAATGTCGGAGGGACTGGGAGAAGATCATTGAATAAAACCATGCTTGGAGTTAGAGGAAAGAAATTATTATACATGATAATGTTACTGCATTGATTGTTTGCTGGCAACGGTAGACGGTGATTTGGAAGTGATGGTATTTCATCAACTGCTAAATGAGTAACACCGCAAGTTTCCAAATCATAGTATATGAATGGAATTTCAACATTCTTGCACATCACTATAGAATTTCAAAAATAAACCCAACTACTACAAAACAATTTAAATAATTTCATCATGTAACAAAAATCGAGCAAACAACATTACCATATTCCAACAGAAACATAACCAATCATAAAAATAATTTCTTTGAAAGAACACACAAAGCTATTTAAGATACTCATAAATAAAATTAAATATATATAGTTATTACCAACAGAAACATAGTAAATGATAAAAATAATTTCTTTGCTCAACACAGACACAGTAGAACACAACCATGAGCGAATGGCATAAGACACCACAAGCACCAATGAACATGAGAATCCAAGACAACCCCTCATTGATTTCAGAATGTGAAAATAAATTCAAAACAAAAATAAACCCAACTACTACAAAACAGTTTAATTAATGGCATCATGTAAAAAAAATCCAGCAACCAACATTACCATATTGCAGCAGAAACATAAGAAATCATAAAAATAATTTATTAGAACCAGCACACAAAGCTAGTGAAACTACTTATAAATAAGATATAGGTTGACAACATATTACTTAGGAACAAATCAAAATTCAAAATATTATTCAAACTTATAAAATATCTTCAACACATTTAGATAACTGTATACAACGATAGACTGAATAAATACAATGATGCGAACAGAAAGACAAGGGACTCTCACTATTTTTTTTATGTAGATGGTGATGGCAGTGGCTCAACAAATTTTTTTTTTCTTGGCATGACACCATGAATTTTCTTTGCTTTTTTTCAGTATTTTTTGGGGTTTTCTTGCCAAGATCACGAATTTTGTTCTTCACCAATCTATGGTTAGGCTCATATTTTATTGCATCCTCAAGCTTGTCATATACCAACCCAAAACCTAAAGATCTTTGTCCATACGTACAAAAACCGTAAATAAATATTTGTTGTGTACCAGTAATGCCAAATTTCTTCCCTATCTCCTTTTGAATTTCTGGTTTGGAAAGGTTTCCTCTTCCAGGATGTAGAACATGTATCTGAAATCGACGCCTCAACCTTGGTTCATCTATGAGGTTTCTGATGCATACTGTTGAACGATGTTTGATTTTTTTACATCCATTTTTTATTTGGATTTGACGCAAAGAGCTGGAAAATAAAAACATATATGGTTTTATGAATTCGAACATAATGTTAACCAAACGATACAATAAACAACATTGGAGGAAATGTGGCATAAGCACTAAAACTCTAAGATATCAATAACAATTAAATCATACAAAATACAAAAAAGTAAGTTGCATAAAATGGTAACATGCATGGTCATGGTTATATATGTCAAAATCATTGGCATGCCATCTCATAATCTATCATTCAATACTGTTTTTCTGGCACATTTCATCAGTACATTCACATTTAATCGATAAAACCAAATTAAAAAAAATTACATTTAGTTGTGAGGATCTTATGAAAAAAAATAGATAACTAACTATATATTTTCTCTTT
>LPNX010304658.1:114094-216517 GCA_001517045.1 Pseudotsuga menziesii | reverse complement strand
TTTTGAATACCTTTCAAATGTAAACGGCGGAGATATTCGTAGACCGTCAATAGATTTTACCCTTGAAAGTGCTGTGAAAGTTAAACCTTGCCTCTCTGCGATACTGATATCAAAGGTTGCCCTTTGTAAAGTCAAACCTTACGATTTGTGTATGGTAAGAGCCCAAGCCATACGCAATGGGATTTGCTTGCGATTTCCTCTAGAAATAGGTGTTATTGGAACAATTTTGGGATATCTGATGTCCCATGGTAAACCAATGTAATCATCAAATGAGACTGTAGCATACATTGGCAGTTGTGGTGGTTTGGATCCATCAGAGAAAAAGATGTTTTCAACTGTCCCAAGGGCTCCATTTACCAACCCTGCTTCCACCCACAAGTTACACGTCAACATCACTCGCTGACCAGGACATAAAAGCACTTCTTGTTGAAGCTGGTCATCATCAGCATCAGAAAAATCTTTATTCTTCGTATGTTCATCAACGCATCGTGTTATAGGAATTCCAAGTGACTTTAGCATGCATCGATTATGTACATTTACCAAGCTGTTCGTAGGAAACAAATGGATTTCTGAAGTGAAAGTATTACTTTCAGTACCATCCATATTTGCATCTGTTCGTGACATTAAAAGATTCCAATCATCCACTGTTGGGTTTGCATTTCTGATGTTGGTTAGCAACCCCTTAAATTTAACTTGATTTGGATATGTGCCTTGTTGACGAAATATCGTGTCCAATGTAACAACCTTTCTGAAATATTTCCATAACACCCTGCCAGCCGTGTTTCCCACATACAATGGTTTATCTTTGACAGGAGGAAACTGCCCAAGATCTCCAACAAGAATCATTGAACTCCCACCAAAAGGAACTGACCTTTTTTCAGGAAATGCCTCCCGAAGATGTGAATCAATTTGTATGAACAACTTTGGCCCAATGAAACTCATTTCATCAATTAAAATGTGTGTGACATATCGCATTTCCTCTTGAAATACAGAAAGTGACTGGCCCTGTAAAGATTTGAAGTATTTAATAGGGATTCTAAGGGCCAAGTGAATTGTTTTGGCCCGTATGTTGAACGCAACTATTCCTGTAGGTGCCAGCAATAGCAAAGGGCTTTTTCCATTTATGGAATGAATTGAAAATTCATGTCCAAGACAATGTATAAGGTAAGACTTTCCTGTCCCTGCAGTTCCTTGAATTATCATCTTCAGCGGGTCTGCATTAGGTCCTTCATGGAAATGTTCAATAATAGTTTCAAAACAAAGACGTTGCTTATCAGAAAAAGAGGATGGAGAAGCCGACCTAGAATGTGAGACATCTGGTATGGATCCTATTGAGCGTACATTTTTTATGAAATCTGTTGGGTCCTCCAAGTCTCTATTCCAACCTGTAGTACTATTCCATGCATGGATCAATTCAAAGTCTCTGTGACCAAGAGTATCAATGTCTGAAACTTGAACAGTGTTGGGAGGAAAAAGACGTGACAACATCTCCCACTCATCCATGTCATTCTCATGAATCACTTCATCCTCATGTGTATCGTCATCTTCTTCATTGGTATCTGGTTCTAAAGGTATCCTATTGACATGCCAAGCTCGATATCTAAGGATCCTCCAGTTATGAATAATAATTTCTATGCTGACTCCAATATCAATCTGAATGTTTCTAAACGGCTTATAGAGAAGTAATTGACTGAGGCAAAATGACTCAAAGGAATCTGAATTGCTGTTAGGAACTTCACAGAACCGTGGCCATACACGAACTATCGCAGGTGTATCTCTTGGCTTCCATGGTTCTCTCTGACATCGACCACTAAAAGACCATGATCGTGCAGTTTCAATCAAAGATAAGTGCTCCAGAAACAGAGGTCTGTTTTGGTAGTGTTCTAGAAACCCATACCCTGATGGGAATTTGTTGTTATCCAAGTTGGAAGAAACTCTTTTGAATATTTTTTTGCCAACATTAACAGAAACAAATCTACGGCTAGAAATAACAAGAGGAAGCTTTAACAACATATGACAAGTTTCCTGTGCTCCTATATCTCTTTCCACAATTGTTTCAGCAAGAAACATTTTATATGCACATATAGAGGGAATGTCAGAGTCAACGACATTGGAGATTCTTGTCAACATGTCTTGATAGCTTTCTGATCTTCTCTCTGATTTTGAAGCATACTTTGCAATGTATTTCAAAATGGCATGACGCGAAAGAACCGACTGGAAATCAACATTGGCACGCATTATTGAAAGAAGAGGAATGTTATGGACATTTAACCTGTCGTCGTTGCGAGCAGGTTCATATTTTTGTGTCCTTTGTCATTGACAAATATTTTTGACTGGTCTTGAAGTTCCCATGGTGCATTGTATCGGAACATGTAGGAGGAACCTTTTTTACGTAAACATGAATGAACACTACATCTTGTGTGTCGTTGCACTCGATCCGCTAGTTGCTCATAGTCGTCAAGGGGATTTGTATTGAATATTTCACTGGTATCCAATAAGCAAGGATCTTCCACCAGAGGTCGATGAATAGATATATTCCTGTGGTGAGCATCACGAGGATTCCATGTTGTTACATAGTTATCAAAGTATCGTCTTGCTGCATCAACTCTTATCGTGTCTGTCCAATCCGGTTGCTCCATGTCCGGTGCACCTTCTAACCACAGAAATCCATGGATATGTGTTGATCCCCTATGTTTCCATTCATACCTATGAAACTCATCATGTTTCAATAATATTAGCTTGCAACAAAATTTTAAGTAATAATCTAACATGTTAGATTGAAAAATAGAATAAGGAAACGACATACCTGTACCAGTAGTCTTTAGCATGAAGGTATTTTACAATGATTTCGTCACGAAATATACTGAAACATTCATGCATATACTTTGCAACAATATGTGGATAGTTCATAACATTATCGGTTCTCCATCTATTTCGGTTCTGTGCAGATACAGGTGTAGAATTGGGCATAGCTTTATGTAGGTCTGGCCACTTGGTATCAGCTGCACTCAGAGTGAAAAACAAAGTTGGGAAACTAATTTGTGATATCATGTCAGTAAGATCACTGCGACATATGTTCCAGTATGCCTTCGTTCCTCGAAGACATGAACCAAAATGCATCAATCGTTCAACTAATTTGGTGTCAGGGAATTCAATGAGCTCCTTACGTAAATCTTCAATTGTGGTAGGTATCCCATCTTCAATGTTTTTTTTCACAAATACAGCAGCTGTTCCTTGGATTTGATGTCTCATTATCATGTTCAATACAAAATACCGAAACCTTGGATGTTTTCCAAACCTTTGATCATAATATTTAAGTAGGTGCAACCCATACTCATTTAAGCAGACATCCTTCAAACGTGTTTGCAACCAATCAGCAGTGCCCGTGGGAAACAATGTTGGAAATGCCATGTCAAACAAACCTTCTGTGTTGTATTCATTTATTGGAGACAAACCAATCTCTGGCCATTCCATACCTAAATCTGACAAAGAAGATTCTTTGTTAACAAAGTTGCGTATCTCTTCCATCTCTCTTTGTGCATTTGGCATTCTAGCTGTAAAGGATGAAGGATGAGTTTCGAGTCGATGAGCTCCAAATCTATCAATGTCTGCATCAATCTCTTTTGAGTCAGCTATGTCAGAGTTGATATAACGCAATTTAGAGGAGACATCTGTTGGCTTGTCTAGGAGACATATGACTAATTCTGGATCAACTTCAACATCTCGGTAATATTTGTCCACCCGTATTTTGTAATGCAATGCATCCATTACTCGCGACCTACTAACAATGCAATCATAGTGATTGGATGGAGGCCCTTCTCTCCTGACAATTAATATGTCTAGGTCTTCAATTCGACGAGAAAGAGTCTTAGCAATTGAAACAATATCCTGTGGGAAGCTAATTGTATGGCCGCTATATTTATATTGACCTCCACGTGCATGTGTGACCTGTAGTATTGGATTCACTCGTGCTATTAACATTTCTTCAACCTGTGTCAAAATTGATAAAACAGGAGGTTGTTTGCCAGGATTCATGTTGTTATCTTGAGAAAAACGATGGATACCATGCTCTTGCCTACATCTCACACAAATAGGTCCTTCATCTCATCTAAAAACATTCATTCAAGGGTATGATTCACGACAAACATTACACATTTGCACAATTGACAATTTATCAATTTCGGCACGAAATGCTCGATGGAAAGAGGACATTTCTTGGAAAAGTTCAACCATGTTTCTTGATGTATGTATATTTAAACATGGATCTTGAGCATGGATGTTACCATTCAATGCAAAGTGAGGCGAGACATGTCGACATCTCTCTCCTCTGTTGTTGCGACGCTGTACATTCCTGACTTGCCTTTGTCGAGTACCATCGCCTGAAACCTGACCCAAATTGCTTTCATCATGAAAATTATAATTAAGGTTGGTTTCCATCATATTGTTCAGACGAGTTGGGGTTTGAATGTTGTGTCCTCGGCGAGCCTCAACGCTATTATCCTGAAAAGTGAAAATGTCGTTGTTAAATATTATGTCAAATCTTCTAGTAAGATCTAAATATGAAAGTTGTGTACCAACAGGCTGAGTAAGACCTTCGATGTTCCAAGAAAAATAGTCCTTTCTACATCTCCACTTGGTCTACTGATCATGATCTGGTTTTGAATCATTGCTTGATCATTCATTGCTGCAGAATTGTTTTCCCGATTGAGGTCCATGTTATTCGGTTGGCTGCACACAACATAATTTTGACCGACATTTTGTAGAGAGTCATTGTCACCAAAAGACAGAATGACATTGATCAATCTCATGTCGTTTCGACAATTATGTCCATGGATGCTACTATCCTGGAATTTCAAAACGATTTTTGATTGAATTATTGAACATGAAGATGAAATAGTATTGCATCTAATACTACCTTATTTTGATCAAGGTCAAATGCATGGTTGTTGTCATGGATAGGTGAAACAATACCTTGGTTGTTCCAATAGAAATAGTTCTTGCCGGATTGGACATTTGCAAACCGGTTTCGAGTTGATTTCGAAACCCTTGATCTTCATAGGTTAACAATGCATTGTTTGCATGGCTGTGTGAGTCATTCATAGCAGACTTGGAAATCGTGTCCTTTGTTGTTCCAAGAGAAATTGTTCTTATACCACTGCTTCTTTTAGCTGTATTGGTGTTATCATTTTGTACTATTTCTGGTTGATTTTTATACATAGCTTCCTCGCGCTCATCAAATGATTGATTCAAAAAATTGTTGCGAGTAGTTATATAAACATTGAACATGTGTGTAAGTATATCTATATTGTACAGATAAATACTTTTTCAAATATAGACAAGCCCATGTAATCCTTATACCTCGATGCCATGATTAGAAAACGTTTCACCTGAAGTATGATCTACGAAAGGTTCAATAACTTCATTCAACCTTTCATTACAGTTGTTGCTATATGTTGGATTTGATGATATAAATTGAATTCGGCAATTTGATCTCCTCATTATATCAGATATGCTCTGGAATTTAGTGGGCTCCCCCTGAGAATCAATGACATTTGCAAAGGAAGGACCATGCCGTTCTGTTATTTGTTTGCCAATTTGCTCACTATTCTCTTGGTATACTAAACGATGTTTCCTATTAATGCCTTCCTTTTTTTTATTATAGTGTTTTTGTGAGGATTCGTTTTTTGCGTGATTTGATGTTTCCATCAAGTTCTTCTCACTGCTCGAATTATTATTTTTCTCTGATGACATATCTACATGAGCGTAAAAGAATTAGTTTATGTCAAACCATATTAGTGTACAAAGTCATGTTACAAGTATAGCAAAAAGAAACACAAACGTAAAAGTTTTCAACTTTATTCAAAGATTATCTTTTAATATTTCTAAGAGTTTTGAACTTTATTCAAATATTAGTATTGTCGAAGATCGCCAAGATATAAAATAATATTGTAATCAAGTTTTGTATCCAAGAAAATAAAAATTGGCATGTATAAATAATTTCTATTTCATAGAGAATGTAAATTGGCAAACATCAGAAGATACAAATCCAATAAGCATGGTAATGAAGTATTGAAGATGTCGATTTGCATAAGTACAGGTAAGTAAAATTCCATATGTAGCACTGACTGCCAAAAAATCCGATAAAGTAGGTTGGGAAGAAATATTTTGAATAAGTATGCTTAAGACCCACCCAAACATGTCAACTTGCATAACATACATGTAAGTTACATGCCATATATGTTTACATTATCCCATTGAAAACACATCATCAATAGAATCCATGTTTGGGCAACTTAGAATGATGGATATGTTGTCTACAAGCTCAACAACACTTAGGTGTGTTGGATTTTCAAGTTTGGATAATGCAGAATCCAAGATTCTATCCTCGCTTACAAAATTAGAATGTGGGTCGATGAAGTCATAGAAACCAAAAGTAAGACGCTCATACTTGCACATGAGCAAGTAATTATCAAGTGCTGCAACAGGAAAATATCCACTGCATTTGTCATTAATGCCCGAGGTCAAATTAGACATGATACTCCATCGCAATCCACCTTCTAAACATCCATTTCTTATCGAAGAATTTGTTGAATCATTTTGATTTTTTGTTGGTTCTATAGACCACACTGTAGTTCTCCCATCATTGATAAAACAAAGAAGCTCATTGCGATAACATGCTAGGCTAATCGATAATGTTGAATTCGAGTGTGGAATAAACCACGGGGTCTTCACTTAGTGAAACCATGCCATAGCACGTTCGTTCGTGGCATATGAAACAATACCCCTATTTTCAAAAAATATTGGAAAATACCTCCCAAAATCGTTTTTTTTAACCCCCTCCCAATATGCCTTCCCAATTTTAAAAAACCCCTATTTTCACTATATATTGCATGTATCCATTTTTTCATTTACATTTTTTATACCCCTTTATATTTCTACCTAGTATATTGACATGATACCCCACATGCATTCTACAATGCACCTTGCTTCTTTCGATGTATATTGTGGATGCACATTACTTCACCCACAATAATCAACACCACAGAGATCACATTCATTTCCTAAATTAACACTAGTTTGTCATTTTTTTCTAGGCCGCCTAATTTTAGAAACATTAGTCGATGTATCCTATGTCAGATGTTTCATTGGTTTTAGATATTGCTTTTGAATTTGTTAGACTTTAATTTAATGTCCCGAACAGCCCGTATCAAGTCTGTTTTTCTATTTTGTATTTTATTCCTTCATAAACTTTTCAATTGTGGATGAAATAGAAGTTTTTGCTGATAGTTGTTATTTCTCTCTCTTTTGACAGCACAACTTTGTTTTTTATGTTTTATTATCTTAACTATGAGAAATGCATGTGTTATGTCTGGACAATGGGGGTGTCTTCTTGATTCATAGTTCTAGTTCAGCTCTACCTTTGTTAAATTTACTCTCTGGTATCCTCCCTTTTAAATTTCATTCATTAATATCTCTCAAGGCATTTCTCATGGCCCTTATATTTCCTTTGAGATTCTCACTCTGGGAAACCTGCTGCAATTTCACTTGTTCTATCTCCAGTATATTTTTGTCCCTCTTTCTCCAAATACTCCTTTCTTCTCTGCCTCCTCCATAGTTAGCCTTCAAGGTTTGTAGGTGGCATTCAGGCGGCAGAAGAGAAGATTGAGACAATGCAGAAGAGAAGATATGAAAGCTAAAAAAGATGTTAATAGAATAATATAAAATCTTAGTCATAAAAAAAAAATTCAGTCTTTTAATAGTGATGATGATAAAAGAGAATAGCTCCAAAACCCAAGGATGATTTGTCTTGTTTGAAGATGGAGTAATCATGGGATATAATTTTACTTAAATAGTGTGTAAGTCTTGGATTACAAAATCTTGAAATTGAAATAAACATACTAAATTCATTTCACATGTAGATATAGAACCATAAGAAGCCCACAATTTTAATAACTTAATATTCATTAAAATTGAGATTAAATAAACTCAAAGTCGCAATGTCATAAACCTACTCAATTCATTTCACATGTAGATATATAACCATAAAAGCCCATAATTTAGATAACTTGATATTCATTAAGATTGAGATTAAATAAACAAAGACTCCTATTAAGATTGAGATTCCTACCAACTCACTTCACAAAAGGTATATAGCATACTAGGTCCACATGACTCATTAATTAATATAACAAATGCATTACACATATGGTTTTTTCCCAATGGGGTTTTAGAGGTCTACAAACCAACCCAATATCTCCAAAAAAAAAACTTAAAACATACTAGATCTATTGTAACCATGAAATTTAATTGTCATATTTCAACCATAATTAAAAAAAATAGTTATAATAATAATCATTTCAAGCATCCCGCACAACACTAGACCGAGTGTATGGGACTCCCAGTGATAATGTTACCCACCCCAGTTCAGTTCCCTGAACTTACCTGGGATACATGCTTGCAAAATGTACATGACAAAATGGGTTATAGTGGCAACCACGATATTTGTTCCCAGATATCGCAAGATTGATTCTTCAAAGTTACAGATTCCCCATCCCAATATACATTAAATAATAATAATAATTTCAACCATAATTTAAAACAATAATAATAATTGGAATAAATGATCGTAAAACTTTTTATGTGAACAGAATTTGTATAAAACCATAATGCCATAAAGATGTTACACCAATTGAAGTTTGAGATTTTAGATATATATGCATTTAGGTGCCATGGCATAACACTATCTAGGCTATTTGATAAAATGAGAGATCTATGAAAGAAAAGGAGTTCTAGTCCGTAAATAACATCCAAAACACATATATCTTGGGAGAAACAATTGAGAGGCAGTTTTCCATTTGCATTTCTTGTCCGGTAACAACATCCAAAACAAGTCTCAAAGGGAGACCTTTGGGTGAAACAATGAATTTCCATGTTATAGAAGTGACCAATCTAAGCTATTTGTCCACCCCATGCCCTTGGGTGCTTGCTATTTTATCCTCTCAACAATCAGATCAAAGTTATGATCACAGATTCACTCTACCCATCAATCTAAGGATGAAAAACAATAGAAAGCTTTAGTGTTGTATCCATCGTTTCCCATAAATCTAGAGTCCCAATCAGATAATATTAAACTTTGAAACCAAAATGTATCCATTCAATTACAAAGAACAAGGCAAAGGTTTCATGCCTTGGAATGGTCTTGTTACAAGGAATAAGGTTTCATGCTCTGTGTGAAAGAATGAATTGCCATGTTGTAAGAATGACCAATCTAAACTATTTGTTCACCCCATGTCTTTGGGTGCTTGATATTATATCCTCTCAACAATTGGATCAAAGTAATGTTCACAAATTGACTCTACGTGGACTCTACCCATAAATCTAAGGATGAAAAATAGTAGAATTCTTAAGCTTTAATCCATTCTTTCCTAGAATGTTGCCCAAAACATGCCAAAAATATAGAGTCCCAATCAAACACTATTATACTTTGCAATCCAAAATGTATCCATACAATTGCAAAGAACAAGTCAAAGGTTTCATGCCTTGTAATGGTCTTGTTACAAGGAATAAGCACATCTTGTTGAACCAATTCACAACCACATACAAATAGGTGTGGCCTATCCTAGACATTGGCAAACCTTCAACAAAATCCATAGAGATACTTTCCCAAGGTCTATTTAGTATTGGTAATGTTAAGTACATCCCAAATTTCATATATTTGGCTTGCTAGTGCTACAAAGAACACGACCTTTAACAAACTTGAAAACTTATTCTTACGTCTTCTACTAGTAAGCATACCTCTATAGATTTGCAGTGGTCTTCCCAACATCAAATTGTTAAGCAATTCAAAAAGTATGAGACTTCCTCATTAAGTGAATTCTCCTTTCCTATGGTAATACATAACTTGCCCAATTTCTGAAGTAGCCCATCTTGGAAATGGTATTAATTTCCCTCCATATCAATAGTTGTTTAATCCTTTAGTTGTTGAAATGCATCCCCAAAATCAACATCATCCTTGTGATCGTCACTCAACAATTCATCTATGAAGGGCTCAAGATACATAATCACTTCCACAATCGCAATATTTTGAACATGGTCTTGACAAAATATTGAACATATTGGTAGCGGTAGGCCATTGCTCTCCTCCACCGATCACATGTCCATGGTACACCAAGGACTCTTTTTCAAACTCAAACTTCTTGAGCTTAGCAATCAACTACTCCCAATGCAATATACTATAAAATGAGAACTCTAGCCATAAAAAATTCATATTTTGTCATCAAAACACCAGAAAACAATCCCAAAATGAAAAGTGGTGATACCAGTATCACCCCTTTTTAAAGAGTAGCTGATCGCTAAGCTCAAAGAGCTGGTTTTTCTACAATAATTAAAACAATTGATAGTCCTACAAGGAAGTCTTCTAAAAACCAGCTTCAAGCACATAAATTCCAAAGTTTATTAAACACAAAATAAATCAAAGAAATAGCCACTTAGCCATTTGAAATCTTCACATATCCATTTAAATCACTCCCCCTTGGAAAAACAGGAATAAATTCCAGGGTTAGACCAAAGATGCACTAATCCCTAGATACAATTTCATTTTTTATATGCACATTTCTGAACATTATAAATGTGACATAAGCACCAAATATATAAAACACTTAATCTGTATACCTTCAAATAAACAATTTTATTCATATAAATTTTTTTTAATAATGAATAATTCAAACATAAGTAGCCAACCACTTCAAGGTCATAAAAAAATATTAAAAAGGCATCAACATTATTCAATTGTTTCTTGTCCATGTGAAACTCAATAGAGCACCATACTGCTTATGGATTTGTGTCCGCTAAACAGTAGAACACTGAAACATTGATAACTGTCTAGTGGTTCATCTTATACAATTTTACCATTTTGGTGATCAATAAGGTACTGATGTTGTGTAAAGTATCCTAGAGAAATCTCCTTGCAATGAATTGATTATCAAGATCCCATGTCCAAACACGAAACTGATAGAGTATCCCTTCCCTATACAAGAATGAGTGAATCACAACGATAGAATGATATTCTTTCAACTGCCTTTAAAACACTATAGATTCCCATTTTTCATGAGGGTGATTCCAGTACCATATCCATAAGAATCAAGCTAAAAATTACCCAAATGATATTATTTCCAAGTCTTCCTGCTACAATTCTATTTCAAACAAAAATGTCAGAATTCTAAGCAACTACTGATAGTGTCCACATGATTAAATATATAGCCCTCATTAAGATCTCCTTATGGTACCTGGATGTGAGAATTTAAGCATTACATATATTGCATGTCTTCCTGCTACAATTCTAATTAGAACAAAAATGTCAGAATTCTAAGCAACTACTGATAGTGTCCACATGATTAAATATATAGCCCTCATTAAGATCTCCTTATGGTAGATGGACGTGAGAATTTAAGCATTACATATACTGCATGGGCTAGGATTACCTCATATGCAGCATCACAGAAAAATACCCTTTCCCCATACATAGAATCAATATACTGAATGAAGCATTTATCATTCCATTAGGCACTATTTAACTAGGATTTAAATAAATGCTCAAACATATAAAGTAATTGTATTGTCACAAAATGCCCATTATATGCAAAATTGCTTCGTCAACGCCATCCTCTCTGGACCACTAAAATAAATGTAAGATTCATTTTGTGTAATTTCAAAAAGCTCTTATAAACACATTTGATTTTCATATATGGAAATGGAGGGCCTATAATCTCACAAAAGAAATATAGCAATAGCTAAATGACACAGAATAGGACAAATTCATGTGCATGACAAAGAAGACTAGAGGCAAGGAAACATCCCCAGTGGTGAATATGTAGCAAATTTATTTGTTTCATGTTTGGAAAGAGCTCGAAGCCGATCCAAATATCATTGTAGTGAGAAGACTTCATTGCTCTGTTCATGTTTTGTAATGAGGAAAATTTGTTTATCAGGCATGGAGTTGAGATTGAGGATATTATGGTATGGTGTTAATTTCTAGAAGAGTTATCCCAACATTAACTTTCACAAGTTGGGAAGCAGTGCTACAGTATATAACATTAAGGATCAATGTTATTAGACCCAGACCGATCATCCGATCATCGAACTGGTAGAGCCCAAAAATCTGAACCATATCAGAACTGGAAAAACTTGGAAAAAAACCGGACCAAAAAACCTGTCAACCAAAAACTACATAAAATATTCAAATTTTGTAAAAAAACATATATATCCATGTGCATCCCCATATGAATCCAAACCGTTATACATAAATATGCAAAGTTTCACATGTATATAGCAAGTGTGGGTGCATATAGTCAAAATACTAAAACAGCACCGAATGTGATTCATCTTTGAACCAAAATACATCAACAAAGAGGTTCTAAATGGCCTCTAGAATCCAAAAATAAGCATAGTACTAATCAATAACTATAGTCTAGTGTCTACAATCTGATCATATAGTACTACTATTCTATACTCTAATTGTGCATAGTAGACGTCCTACAATATTGATGAAACCTCCTAAGCCAAGCATTAAAAAAAGTAGAAAAACTTCACATGCCTAATAAGTAATTTTGTTTGAGTGAATGGTACATTTTTACTAAGGTCATGACAAAGGAGTTAAACAATCAACACCACCAAGATTGAGGTACATAGAAGGGTTGATGCGCTTGATTAAATGTCAATCCCCTACCCTCATACATGATAGAATCCAATGGAAATGTTGCAATCCTGAAACCTTGATTACTATTAAGTCTATTGAATTCTGAATGAGATCTAAAATTCCCTTTTTGCATATGAAATCCAATAAGGTTGAAACCACTCTCAAACATCCTGAAACAATTAATGCTAGTGTTAAAAATTTAAGTAGAAGGGGCATTCTCCTTTCTTTCATGTAAAAGTGGTATCCTCCTTATCTTTCATTTTCTATCATGTTTACTTTAAGACTTTATTATTACTATTTAATGTTATTGATGATTACTAAGGTTAGTTTTTTTGCAATAAGTGTAGGCCTTTGTTTTTTCTAAAAAAAATTGAATTCTTAGGCCATAGATCCACAGTGTATGATGCAGTACAAAACTGGCTAGTTCTATACGAAACCAGCTGGTCAGGTGAAAAAATGTTGGTTTCACTCCAGTCATTTCTAGTCCAGGATGGCGGTTCGGACCGGCTGGGTGCCAAAAACTGGTCAGACTGGTCGATTTTTCCATAACCGGACTGGTTCTGATAACACTTATTAAGGATAACTTCACATTATCAATCATACGATTTAGATTAAATGATTTCTTGTAGGAGAGCACTACAATAACCAATTGGCCCTTGGCAGTAAGAAAACGTAGAAGCAAAGAAAAAAACAAATGAGATGGTTTTCCTTCTTTTGGCTTATTGCTATGTGAAAAGTTCAATTCAGAAAAAACATTGTTTCCCTAGAATTCGACTGAATGAGAAACTAAAAAGTTTAAAATTGGAAAACAGGACAAGTAAGAAAGCAGGGAAGGACAGCCTACACAGCAAGGAAAATAACATGGATTTTCTAAGCCTGTACACCGAGGAGATCTGTGGGGTCATCTCAGGAAAGAAATCTTACTAAATTTTTGTTAGAAATAGAGGCAGACTATGATATGAGTGAAAAATTTAGTGAGAAAAATAGCAGTAACCAGGCAGACACTGATGGCCGGGGAAGGGGAATTGACGAGATAGCAGCTTAACATCATAGAATGGTTGGGTTTTTTCCAAAATAGCAATAGAATAATTAAAATCCTTTTCAACATTTATTAGAAAGAGTTGCACCCAATAGTAAACTAGCTGAGCCCTTTGACATTCAACATTGAATCAGGAAAGGGTGTCCCCTCACCCATTCAGTGTATGTTTTGGCAATAACTGTTCTTGACAAAAAGCAGATTGTCAAATGGTATCACTTGGAGTTGGCCAATATTTTTCTAATACTCCTTGTTTCCTCCCTTGGTTGTATCCACAATGCCATGCCCAAGTTTTGCAATCATCACACACAGTCAAAGTCAAAGCCAAATACCACCTCCTCCTCCCTTCCTACAAATATTATTTGTGGAGGTGGAAATATAAACACCTTTTTTTCTCCCTGCACACAACCTAGTTCCTGAATCCCAACCAAACTTGGAAAGCATGGGTTGGAAAATGAATTTCCATATGCAAGCAAGAAAGGCAATTAATAATTTTTTTTACTATTCCAAAATTCTTTTCAACTATGCCAGAAAGCCTTACTGGCAATCTATAATCGATGGAGTCATTGTTGCAGATCCAGGGTTCGAAGTCCCTACATGTTGGGGCCTTCAGAGAATTTTGTTGTGAGAAACTAGATGATCTCAACCTTATACTTGCTGAGTATAGTTCATCAAGAGTAGAAACAAATTGCACCATCACGAGTGGATGGACAAATACAAGGAAAATAGCCTTGATAAGTTTCCTTGTATCTTGTCCAAAGGACACAATGTTTCTAAAATTAGTGTATGCCTCAAAACAAAATTAAGAGTGCCAAATGTTATGTGACATGATAGAGGAAGTTATTCCGGGGAAGGGACAACAACATGTTATACAAATGGTTAACAATAATGCAACTAAATACGTTGTTGATAGTAGACTTTTGTTTTGAATAAGCACCCCTCCATATTATGGACCTCTTGTGTTGCACATTGAATAGATTTACTGCTAAAGGCACATTGTAAAGATTTAATGCTCAAGGACCAGAGGTTCTGGAAAAATAAAAATCCATAACTAAATACATTTACAATCACACAAATTTCCTTGGCATCATGAGAAATTACACTGAAGGTGAAGCATTTATTCATCCTACGATCACTAGATTTGCAAAAACTTCATCTCCTTGAAATATCAGGACATGTCAAAATTCCTAATCTAGAATCTATATCTGATTTTAATTCCAAATTTGAATGTTGAACTTTCAAAATGGTTGATGGTAACAAATCGACTATGATTACATTAAGAGGCAATGGATCTCACTAAGAAATCCATCCAAATAAGCCTATGGGGATGATGAGGCTAAGTATACGCGTCTTTCAAAAATTATTGATGAGCATTGGAATAAGCAACTGCATTCCCCTTACATGATGCTGTGTACTTTTTAAACCCAATATATTTTATGATTAGACCAGATTTCATGAGGATGGAGGGGTCACTAGATGCCTTTTAACGTGCATTAGAAGGTGCTTCCTTGATGGAGCAATCCAAAACAACATCAATGGTCAAATACAAGATTATAGGCCCCAGCAAAATTGTTTGCCTCTTCCAATTCTATTTGAACGAAAGGAAGAATATGGAGCCAGTCTGGTACCCTTGATCAATTCATTAAATTTGATCTCTTTGGTTTGTTTTCTTATATTTTTAGTCTTGGCTCTTGAACCCTTTCCACTTGCTAGGTCTGGTGGCAAAAATTTGACAGTGATATACCATGACTTAAGATTTGTCAATTAAGTCAGACCTGCAGTGCTTCTGGTTGCAAGTGCGTTTGGAGTATGTTTGAAAAAATACATTTCAAAAAGTTCAACTGATTAGCACAAGAGCACTTAAATGACCTTGTATTTGTCCGTTTTAATCTTCAACTTCGCAAACATGTAAATGAAAGGTGAGAAACATGAAACTTGTCTCAATTTATCTAAGATTTGACTTTGAAAGTTTGAATTAAATTGCTACAACTAGTACTACGTCACTAACTAGATAATATCATGGTAGAGTTTAAAATTCAAATAATAAGGAGTTCAGAATTCCTGATGATGGCAAGGATAGATCATGCAGTGATTGACCTGGACGATGTAGATCCTACATCAGATTGGATTTATTGGAGGAAGCTCCTCATTTTCTCCTTGAGGACATGGAAAATTTTGAGTCTCAAGTAGCACAAGACATAGAAGAAAAATTGATCCTTTAATTATCCACTAAGTAGTCAAGGAAAGATCCTGGGAAATGAGGTAGTGCTCCTTACTTGAAACCAGCTTCAACTCCCCCAAACCTTTTAAAACAAAGTGCTTACATGTGGATGATGGAAATCACCCAAGGAGTGCAAAAAATGTAACTTGCATGGCTCATACTTATGCTAACCATTCCAATGCCATAAAAGCTATTGAAAAAACAGAGAAATATGCTCTTGAAGGTAAAAAGAAAAAAACCCAATGACGACAATTGATTCTTGAAATTAAGCCTCGTTCATCATACTTTTGATTAGTAAAATATGTTAAGATCTGTAAGCTTTTTTTATTTCTAGATCAGGAGCTGTCGGTATCTTTAGAAATACCTTTGAGTGATAAGAAGCCCCAAGCTATGGCAAACCCTACCTCTTTTCAGAGGCCTCTGATTTCAAATTTTCAGCCTCAAGATGGGTATGGTTACAATCCAAACATGTATGGTTTTGGCTCCATGGGCTATACTCAGGTAAAACGTAGTATTTTTGTTCTAATTATGCATGATTACACCTACAACAGATTTATAAATCCATTGACTACAAACAAGGAAAAGTACCAATGAGATTCGAGCATTATATATTTAATGTATTAATTGTAAGTATTTTCTAAGTCAACATGCATTACAAATGTGACACATATCACCCACCTGGAATGTAGAAAGCACCTCTTGGCACAATGAAGACCTACATTTATACTACCACAAGCCTTAATCGATGTTCATTGTTCATATATTTGCCTCAACTTGAAGGTGACATTCATGTGATGATGTTGTTGAATTGGGTTGGATGGAAAGCAATCCACAAGCAATCTAGTGCTGAGCCAACTCAACCCCCATATTTGGAAGAGTTGCTGACTAGATGTGGAATGATGCTATCCTGAAGCCACTCTTGGGCCTATTTCTTGTGTGTATTATTTATGTGCTCACTTTCTCCATTTTATTTTAATTTGTATCATATGCAAATGAATGATTTTTCTAACGCCCTAAGAAAAGTCAAATCAACCACCCCAATTAACTGAGATCTGAATTCAATTAATGTATAACATGGATGGCACATGGCGAATATTGTGAGGGGGGCATGAAATGTACCATCCCACTACAAATTTTAATGAGATAATATCAATATGCCATCATTATTAAGCAACAAAGTTGAGTAATTGCAAGCTGATGTTTATGAAGTGATTGCACCCTTCAGCAATTTCAAAAGGCCTATTAAAGTAAAAAAGTGCTCAGTTGTCCTAATTTAGATGTATACAATAGGTCCTACTTTTCATATATCCATAAATTGGCTTACAAGACTTAATCAATACCATGACAGGTCTTGTCCAGGTAAGGACGCTTTAAAATTCATTAAAATTAAGAAGAGAACAAACTACTGAAATCATGAGTTCCAGCTACAACAATCATCATGAAATGTTATAGAATCCAATGATACAGTAAGTTTTACAAATGTCATTTGAATTTGACCCCTCCATAGGTGGCACATAGAATTAGATGGAGAGAACCAACAGGATCTCTAAGATTAAAAAGCTTAGCAATGCCATGTATTGACAAAGGAAACCTCTAGGGATTTTTCGATAGAGTAAGCCAAGGGGTACCAGGTTTATGTGGTGCTGGAACGGTCCTTTTCATAGACACACAGCATTATTTCTGTTTAAATATGTTGTTGGGATAGGAACTAACAATCATGTAGAATTGTATGCACTGTGGATCCTTCTGAAATCAGCATCAGACAACGATTTGAATCAATTAAAATCTTTGTGGACTCAAAGATTGTGATTGAGTGGGCCAAGCAATGTTACCACATTAAAAATATAAGGATGATTCCCATAACGAATCCCCAATGTGTGTTTCCCCACTCCTGCCTCCCCGAAAACTTGGGGGAACATTGTATAATTCCATGCTTATCTGAGTACCCCATCAGACACTTCTCTGAAGCGTAAGAAACCCATGAGAACACATTAGTATTTAGTCGATCTTACCCAACTCAGAATGCTTTGCAAACTTGTAGCTGACTTAAGCAGAAAGAACTATTCAACTGACCTCAAGGGAAGTGGCCATAATTCCCATACTCGCCGATGAAAGTTACTCGGGGTTCTCAATACACTAGGCATACTTGTCCTTCGCATACTTGTACTGAACATACTTCATAGGACAGAAAGATACAAATAATTACATTTCTAATGCAGGAAAAAGTGCTTGTGAGTACTGTAAGTATTGACTTGGGATACTCAACATACTCGGCAAGTACCAGCCAATAATTGGGAGTCAAGAGGTCGACTATTGATTGTACAATACTTGATCAGCAGTAGTATAGCAAGCAACGAGTATTGTAACTATGGAAATGGCCCTAAATCCAACGACTTCCTACATAGTCACTGTAAGAGTTTGACACAGAACCACTGTATAGACACAAAACATTTTATTATTTCTCAAGTTAAGAAATGTTAGTAGTAGATTATCTTTTGGGGTTCCAAATTATGCAATTTAAAGAATAATTCGAAGGCTAGTAAAACGGTTTCAATCCTCCAACAGCCCTAGCCCAATAAAACCAAAAATACATCGTCATTCTACTATCTCCAGAGCTGAACAGGACAGGAATCAAGAAATATTTCTAAAGTAAACCATTTCCAACCGATTTGTTTATTCAAATTGAGATGACACCATACAAAAAAACCTCCTAAATAGTATTTAATTAAGCAGATGATACATGACATCCGAAAGAAAAATGGGGAAATTTAAATTGGGTTTTGATTGATTTTATGAACAGTTGAAAAGAGAAATGGAGTGAAGATAGCTTACAGCTTGCAAGGCTTGGCCTGGGTTTCCTTCATTGATCCGCTGCCTCGTTAGTGCGAGAAGTGATTGAATCTGAATTGGTTCTCCTTGATTCTGTTGCTATTGTGGCCGACTGCTTCCATAGGGATCCTCCTCTAAGAGGGAAAAAAACGCTATGCACCAGAAAAACTGTGGAAAAAAACCCTATGCAGCACACATGCAGCTTCACGCAGTCATATGGTAGGTCTTTGGAGCTAATGATAAAAAGGGCTGCCAATTTGTACTGTGTGCAGGGAATAGAGAGAGGACACCACTGGGCGTGGAAGAGGAGGATATAGAGGAGGATACCAAGGTCAAGGACAAAGGTGAGCGTTCACTTGCTACAACTGTGGAGAGGTTGGACACATCACACGGTTTTTTCAGAAACCCTCCACACCTATCAATATTCTATTGCAGAAGCGCGAAGGCAAAGATATCCAATAAAATATGCCTCATGATATTAGATATTTATATACTAAATAAAAAAAACCATTTTACCCTTAATATAGCACCAATATATTGGTTAATTTTTTTTATTTTTAACCCCCCAATATGAATGAACGTGATATCATATTGGTCCCTAAGTGACGTCCCCGTGCAACTTCCTCAGAGATAGAATGAGCACCAATGGCAGCAGTAAAACCTGAAAACATAAAGATGATCTCCAACAGCTTGTTCTCTCTCTCTCACTCATGCGCCTCAGTGAGTGAGTGTATGTGTGTTATAAATAGAGAGTCTCACTCTCTATTTATATTCTTTCATTCACTTTATGTCCACTCCAACATGTCGGCCTCACTTAACAATTACTTACTAGGGCCAACATCTCTAGGAGAGTCTAATAACCCTAGTGCCCCACAACTGTGGGGACTTTTCCCTCCGATCAACAAGGAGGGTTAACCTTAACTCAATTGTGGGGACTATTGCCTTGACTTACATTAACTCACCTAGGGCCGAATTCTCTAGGAGATTCTAATAGCCCGAGGGCCCCACAACTGTGGGGACTTTAACCCTTGATCAATAAGGAGGGTTACCCTCTATGAATTATTTACATTATTGAATCTCCTGATAGGAACATCAGGGCATGGCATGACTCAATTACATTACAGATACTTCCCGAAATAAAATCGGGGTACAATACATAAAATATACAAGTGAATACATTCTGAAGTTACAAATACATCAACACTCCCTCTTAACTAGGAAGGTATTCTCTCGACACAATTTATCAACACAAGTCTTCTTCTCTGTATCATCTGGATCATCATCAAGTCATCTTCATCGTCAAGTTATCTTCATCAAGTCTGGATCATCATTGGATCATCGAAACTGGATCATCATTAGATCATCATCAACATCAATGCTTCTGCCATCTCGATCAACTGGTGCTATCTCTCAATTCTTCTTGTCATGGGAAGTTCTACAGATCTAGCCCTTTTTCATGTTGGTTGTAGGCCTAGCCTCTATGTAGGTCTTCTTCAGCGCTTATATCTGACCCTTAGTGAGAACGGCCTGCCCAACACTTACATCTGACCATGGGAGGAACACATCCAACAACCATGTCAGAAAGGCATGCCCAACACTCACATTTGACCATGGGAGGAACACATCCAACAACCATGTCGGAAAGGCCCAGCACTCACATATGACCATGGAAGAAAGACATCCAAGAACCATGTTGAAAAGGCTCAGCAATTATATCTGACCATGGGAGGAACACATCCAAGAACCATGTAAAAAAGGCTCATCACTTATATCCGACCATGTGGGAAACACATCCCGCATCCATGCTAGAAGGGCTCAGCACTTATATCTAGCCATGTGGGGAACACATCCCGCATCCATGCTAGAAAGGCTCTGCACGTACATCTGATCATGTGGGAACACATCCCATAGTCACATCAGAATGGCTCTACACTTACATCTGATCATGTGGGAACACATCCCACAGCCACATCAAAATGAATCCTGCACTTATATCTGACCATGGAAGGAACCAATCCTACCATGTCAGAAAGGCTCTCGGACTCATCACCTCCCCTTGGAGGGAACCTCAATCTGGAGAACACCAAGCTTCTCCCTGAAGTACTCAAACTTCACTCTGGCCAATGGCTTAGCCAACACATCAGTTGTCTGCTCGTCCGTCGCAACATACTCTGCTTCGGCTGTACTCAGTGCCACACAGGAATTCTTCCTGCTAAACCAAGATATCACACCTGATCCCATACTGAAGTAGTACCTCAAAGTTCTCTTCCTATCGATGGCACTTCCTGCCCAATCTGAATCAACATAACCTTCCAAGTTAATCTTCTGATCCGCCTCATACTTGAGCCCATAATCAACTGTATCCTTCAAGTACCTCACTACATGCTTTGCAACCGTTAGGTGAACATGTCTCAATGTGTTCTCAGCGAAGCAAATATTTGGTCTCGTATTCATTAGGTACATCAAGGAACAAATCATTTGACGATACATCATGGCATCAACCAAATATGATGAAGCATCACTCAATAGCTTCAGGTTCGATGCCATAGGTGTGGTCATAGCCTTGCGGTCCATCATTTTGAACCTCTTCAGGATCTCTACTACATACTTCCCTTGTCCCAGGGAGATTCTGCCACACCTCAATACCTAGAAAGTAGTGTAGCATATCCAAGTCCTTCATCTTGAACTCGGCAGCAAGTATCCTTCTTGCAACTTCTGTCAGGAACAAGTCTTCGACATATAACAGGAGCATCACTGGTCTTCCACCTTCAACCTTGAAGCAAAGGTTGGAATCTACTTTACTCTAAGTAAAGCCTAGAGTCATCAGTAATATGTCCATCCTGTTGTACCATGTCGAACCTCAGGATCTTCTGTAGTCACTTCCTCTGAAGCAGAGGATCATTCTCCCTCTGCCTTTCGTACTTTATGCATTGAAAAATTTTGTACTGGAGTGACAAGTAGCTTCCTCTGCTACTAATATTCTATGAAACCATCTAGGGTCACTGGATACCAAGATCCTTTATCTTGAAAACATTCTTCTCGTACCCATCTGTGAGCTTGTCATCCTCTATAGGATTTCATCTTCAACCTTGTAGCAAAGGTTAAGATATTCATCATTCTAGATGATCTTCAAGCTCCTCACGTATGTGTTGTCCCATGGGTGTCTTCTGAGATCCTACAAGGCCTTCTTTAATTTGCACACATGAGTCTTCCTGTCATGTGTCTTAACTTCTAGTGGCTGCAAATGTATCTTCGTAGTCTATGTCTTCTTTCTATGAGAAGCCTTGTGCTACGAATCTTGCCTTGTATCCCACAGACTTCTCTTCAGGTCTCGATACTGCATCCTAGACATCATTCTTCTTGAAATGGTATTCTCCTTCCCTTTCTTCTTGGCTACTTCTTCATAGCTGGAAGGCTCTGGATCAATGTTGTCGCTCAACAATTTCACATAACTAGAGTGTATTTGAGGCCTCTTTCTTTCTTTGAAAGTATCGTCATATTATTCTTCATCTTGGATTCTTTCTTGAATTGTCATCACTTGTTCTTCGAAACAAGTCTCATCCTTCTTTTCTTGTAGGTGATTGTACGCGATCTTTCCTACAAGTCAAATGCATTTGTATGGTTAGAAACATTTCATAAGGCCTATTGATAATGGAAAATTCTTATGCATAAATATATGATCATGCAACTATTTTAGCCAATACAACATTCATCCATATCTCATGGATGCTTTCTAGATGCCTTCTATCTCTACCAGGACAACATTGAGATTGTGCACTAATCCAATATGTCAGCAAAGAGGTTTCATTCTAGATAAGTAGCAATGGAGAGTTGTATAGAACCAGGAGCTACTTACCCATCACATGCACATTAGTAGTATACTGTCATTAATGCAAACATTCTATCATGCATAATATATCAACTGAATATAAACAAATGCATAACAAAAACAATATCATGAAATGACAATTGAATACTTTATCTTTATTTGTTTTGTGGGTAGACTCCTTCTTGAGCCTTTAGCTTCATCATCTTATTCTTTCATAATAGCATCGTTTCTTATCCAAATGCTAAGATGGATAAGAGGTTCTGCAAGAGTTGAGTTCTTCATATTCCTCATCGCGTGAGGGATCTTCTTTGGATGGTGAGAGCTTGATCTTCAATTGCTCCCATCTTCTTTTCTCTTATTATGAGTCGAGCTTCTTCTTGTGTGTGCTCTTCCCAGAGTCTACTGAAAGTAATAACTTCCTTCTGGCACACATTCCTCAAATGAATGAATCACATGATATTGGGAGGCCATTAAAGGTGGTTATCACAACTTCTGCATTCTCCACTTCTTCTTCTATCGCTTCAAGTTTTTCTTTGATTTGAGAGACCCTTGTAAAATATGACTGTATGGTCTCTGCATTCTGGATCTTCACATTCTTCAACTGTTTTCTCAAAGTCATCTTTCGATTTATGTTCTTCCCTTCAAATAGCTTGGTCAATGAATCAAACATCTCTTTTGGTGTCTTTAGGGAAGACACTTGTGGTATAAGGTGATCCGTGATTGAATCAGCAATGATCTTCTTAGCCTTGACCATGTTCTTCTTGTGTAAGTATTTTTAGACTCATCTCCCTCTGGAACTGGAACCTTTCTACTTATGTAGATGTCCAATTCATTTCCTTCAAGAACTAGTGAGATCCTATACTTCCATGCTTGGAATTTTTCAGCCTCACCAAGCTTGTCATCAATCTGGTGTGATTAGTCATCTTGAAATGAGAACCTCAACTGTAAATAGAAAAATATTAGATCTTACCGTTTTGAGGTGTCCATCCTAGTTCTGGAGCTGGTTGATCTAGGGTTTGTCAAAGAAACCCTAATTTTCAAAACTTGGAATCTTTCAGATCTGATTGGATAGAAATATAGGCCTCTTGAATTCGAGCTTTCCAGTGTACTCATTATATGAAAACGGTGGAGGTAAGCTCTCGGAACAGGAATCCCTAGTTTACCAATTTCTTCTGCAAAAATTCCTGATACTGTTTTTGCGGTATCTCCGAAAGTACCACTCCTCTGTGTATTAAATTTCGTACTGAGGTATCCTCATATGTCCTTGTTCAAACACCATAGGTTTCATCAGAATTGGTTCCACCAATTGATATTTATGAGCATTTTCCCAAGGTGACCTGTTTCAGGACTGTTCAACATAGCAAAGTTGTACGGACTGCCACATGTCACTATTTCATCTTCGGGGTCTGAAACTTTTACCACAGAAATTAAAGTCTGTGCCATTTCTAGAACATCTTTATAAATTTCATTTGGTCCTTCTTATCCCTAGATATAGCAATTCTCCCCAGGTGTCTTGTTTGGGGAGGAATCCTGGGAGAGGCTGGAACCCTAACTTGGAGGAATCATATCTCCTATAATATAGTGAATCAAAGGCTGAAACTTGGGAACAGTGTACATCAGGAATTCATATTCGATCTATAAAATTTTCGGCACCTGATCCTTCTCCAATCTAGAGATATAGCGAATCTACCAAAACTATCAGTTTCAGTATTTTAGGGTTTTTCAGGCCCGGGGTCAAACTAGGGTTTGACTTTACTGGAGTTTCACCCAACCAAAAATCTCGCCCCAGGTCTCTAAACTTCGATTTTGATGAGGATAGAAATCCTATGTTGGGCTCACTCAAAAATTCCTCTTCTGTAAAAATCCCTAATTTCCCATACCAAAAACTGAAAATGCCCGGAATCAAATTCCGCTTCGACAAAAAGATGCACCCTTCAATGGAGAGTTACCCTAGCCTTCTTTCGCTGATGGATTGTGGAGAGAGACCCAAAAAGTAATAAGCCCTATCTTCTGCAGCTGCACAATGTCTTCTTCTTAGGTTAGCTCTGATACCATGTTAGATTTTTATCATTTAAGCAATATGATCTTAGGATCTTATTTGAGAGAATAACATGCACAACAATAAACACAAGAGACAATAGACAAAGAATTTTCCTCAGGGAAACCATAAACGATAAAACCCTGTAACTTCCTCAGAGATAGAATGAGCACCAATGACAACAGTAAAACCCGAAAACATAAAGATGATCTCCAACAGCTTGTTCTCTCTCTCTCTCACTTGAGAGAGCTTCTCCTCTCTCACTCATGCGCCCCAGTGAATGAGTGTATGTGTGCTATAAATAGAGAGTCTCACTCTCTATTTATATTCTTTCGTTCACTTTATGTCCACTCCAACATGTCAGCCTCACTTAACAATTACTTACTAGGGCCGACATTTCTTGAAGAGTCTAATAACCCTAGTGCCCCACAACTGTGGGGACTTTTCCCTCAGATCAACAAGGAGGGTTAACCTTAACTCAATTGTGGGGACTATTTTCCCAACTTACATTAACTCACCTAGGGCCAACTTCTCTAGGAGAGTGTAATAACCCTAGGGCCCCACAACTGCGGGGACTTTAACCCTTGATCAATAAGGAGGGTTACCCTCTATGACTTTACATGACTTGTTTACATTATTGAATCTCCCAATAGGAACATCGGGGCATGACATGACTGAATTACATTACAGATACTTCCCAGAATAAACATTGTGTTACAATACATAAAATATACAAGTGAATACATTCCGAAGTTACAAACACATCAACACTGCTGAATAGAGCGCTTGAGAACCTCAGAATCTCTAGTCCTCGTACTCTGCTACTCGCATCCTTGATCCATCCTTCCAGCTCTGCAACTGCTACCAAAATGTTACCAACTACCTGCAAAATGTCTAGAGTTATACCAAACTCACAGCCGGTCGTCAAAACACTATGTGGATAAAATAAAATAGTCAACTTGAAAAGTAGAAAGTAAATCTAATCTATAACCATAACTTTAGGAAAAGTTTGATTTTATTTTGTAGGAAAAACTAGCCAAAACGCGAGACTAAACTAGGAGCTTTGAATAGCAAGCTTCAAGAAAAGACAAAAAGGTGCAAGACTAAAAAGCTACACTATTGTACAGAAAGGCTTATTCAGGTCCTACCTACTCTAACCAATTTAGACAAGTGTTAAGTAAAATCATAAATCCAATGCAACCACTTGCTGAACGAATCTATTGAGCTTTCTTTACGTCTAATGATACAACAAGTTAAAGATGGCTTGTAAGTAATGTGAATGAAAATTGAATCCATTATAACTTGTTGTTTGAAAATCAAAGAAGGATAAAGAGAAATGAAATCATGCCAGGGATGAGATTGATTGTTGCAAACTTCTTCCATCCATAGATCGATAGGATCATAAAATTTATGCAAGTTTAAATTTGATGAAATAAAAGAATACGATACGTGATTCATCTCTCCTAGGCCATCATTGTTTCCCTCATCTTTCTGGTTAGCACACTCAATCATAGTCACATTATGATCAATGGTGAAACAAAATAGGGACAAATTAGACATCAATAAACCAGAAATTGAGATTAACCCCGTTTGTTGTTTAAAAAATGAGAAAATATGGAATTGGTCTTTATAGAGCTTTTCAATCACCCCATCAAAGAAATTAGCAAAATTGAAAGCATTATGCACCAAGGATGAAAGGAGATGAAATGTTTTACCATTGACCACTCGAAACTTTCGAGACTCTGTACCGAAAATTTCACATGACACCATACAAAAAGACTTCAAAAGATGGTATGGAAGGGTGGATTGAAAAATTAGAACTTGCTTTGCATCACCTAAAAGTGCTAACACCATTCTTGTATGCGATATGGGACATTTGTTAAAGAAATTGGAAAGATTAGCACTAACCTCCCAAGAACTAGACTCACTATGATTAATCTCCTTAACCAAATCATCTTGACCAAAAATCTGATGGGGAATAGCAACAACATTATAAGAATCATTCCTTGGAGGCTCTTGATGACTATTTGGACATAGATTCCAGCTAGAAAGATGTGACAAAGAACACTCTAGGTCAAGTTCTGTCACTAGTATATCATCATCATGTGGTTGTTCTTCTTTAGATTGTTCATTACATTCAACTGAGGATAAATTATCACCATCATTCATTTGATAAGGAAAAATATCAAGATGTTCATTTCTAACTTCCTTATCATCCTCACAAACTTGGTCTTCAACCATAATATGACCACATGATTGCTCCTCAACGGAAATTTGATTAATTTAAACCTTTTCTTCTTCTGTAGAGACATAATCAAAGTCTGAATCCATATTCATATAGCTTGAATTATCGTCACTTTGGCAATGACTACGGAGTTGCTCTTCTAAAGGCTCTATAATGGACTCACAAATGGAAGGCTCAACTATAGATGTTTCTTGATGGTGATTGTTAGGTTCCCTTCCATGAATTAAATCCAATATTTGCTCTGTGACTGCTTCAGGTAATAATAACAGAGTATCTCGTATGATTTGATTAATATCCCTCTTAGTTTCAGCATGAGGTTTTGAAACATTATTCTCAAAATACTCTGTAACATTCTTATGGATTGCAGGCACGCTCATAATTTGGAACATTTCAGGAGAGGAATGATCCAATTGAGAAAGAAAATTGTCAATGTAATGATTATCAATTGCACAATCATTGCTAGATTTACAGTCTAAAGAATTATCAGTGTTCCTACCCCACTTATCTATTAACATATATGTGAACATGTCATACCCAGTGATAGATCCTGGTGCTAAATAATCAAACCATAGTTGAACATCCTCTCATAAGGATTCTCCAAAGGCTCGCATCTAAACATCTTCATTGTCCGCACCTCTAATTTCCATGTAATCCCAAAGAATATCCAAATGACTTTCAATAGATATATCCTTATTTCCATTAAACTGGGGCAACCTCCTATTGTAATCATTTGGCATAGGATGAGGTGTCCTCGACATTTTAGAAAAGTCAAAAGGAGATTGTTTGTCTTGTTTTTTAACAGCTCTAATTACTTGGCTATAAGGATTTGACTGGGACTGACTTCTAGGTTCATGTCGACTTACAAGTTTATCAGGGTTTGTCATGACAAAACTTGTATTACACTGATGAAGAGGATTACAAGGATCATTCACTTTATGCTTGCTTACTAGTCCACTCGGGATGGTTGGGAAATCTTTATTGCATGGTTGAGGAAATTGGTGGTTATCATAAAGATTGTGATAACTAGATTCATACCCATAATCATGCTTGAGATCATCCTCATACTCGTAGTCTGACCTCCATCTATCCCTTCCATTTATTCGTCTTTTAGCTTCCTTTATACTTTCATTTAATTCCTTCATGCGTCTGATAAATATATCTGGATTCATTATGATTTATGTGATGGGTTCACTTCTCAGTGGAGTTTCCAGGTAAATGAATTGTCGTGTTCACCAACGGATGATGTTGTAGGAGAGGTAAGTGAAATTCATGCAGTGATTGTAAATATTTAAACATATAAAATGCAATCACTAATATTAGACTGGATGTGATATAAATGATAAAAGATGTAAGTACATTCACAGACACCGAAGGTAAAATAGATGAACCAAGGTAGGCCTCTACCTCCCCAACAGTGATGCCAAAATGTTATCACCAAACTTGTAGTTTCCTCTATGAGGTGGATCCAGGATGGACGGTAGAGGGATAAGCAACTAAAGGGGTGGCACCAAGATAGCCTTGACTCCCAAATGGATGGTTGTCATGCCAATCGAGGCAATCTTCACTTGATGTTGTCTTATCCCAAGACAACAATGGGGGAGACCCAGTTCTACTCTTGACAGGAGAGATCAAACCAAAACACCAGATCAAATCAAATGGAGTTGAAGTACGTAAGGTGTATGGTGGAGTAAACCCTAGATCTATGGATGAAGTCACAAAGTGAATTAGGGCTTGGATCAGGGGTTTATGAGATATGAAATTTGATCCAAGTTCAAAATACAAGTGACCTATAAGCTTATTACTAGATTCGAGATCAAGGTACTAGCAAAAGATGACAATATCAACTGCTTTGGGAAACATGACCAATGTAGGGAGAGTAAGAACATGATTGGGGCTTCCTAGTACCAAGGGGTAGACTCGAAAGAAGGTATTGTAGTATCAAAGCACCCGAGCCACAAGGAAAAGATGAAATCGCAAGAGAAGGAGGCCACATGAAGGGTAGCGCTAGGGTTTGGAGAATAGTTCCTTAGGATTTGGGCCAAATGGAGTCACTTTAGAAAAAAAAAATTGAAGACCCACTTAGGGTTTGATCGATCTACAAAACCCATAAATGGTTTTCCGAGAGATCAAGCGGTTTGATCCATAAATTTTTTTGATTTTTTATATTTAGGGTTTTAACATGAAAATAAAGATGCCAATGGATTGAGATCTAGAAAAGAAGAACTAACCTGTAGATCTTATCTGGAAAATCTTGTAGATGCCTTGATAATGATGATCTATGCTGTCTCGATCAATTTGAGAATATTTGAAGGAAGCCTGTATGTGAAACGATTTTCCCAAGGAAGTCAATGCGCCCTCTCTCCTACACAACAAACGTCATATTAGATTTGATGTGTTAAGATAGAAGAACACACGCTACAGAAAAATAGCAAGATGAAATCATAGATCACAATGATACTAATGAAAACCCCTTGATACAAGCGAAGCCAAGCCAAATGAGTTGAGGAAACTCTGTAATAACGCCCAAGTTGAAGTCACCCTCCTGTGGACAAAACAATGTTTCCAAAAAAATATATATCTCACAACAAATACCCAAAAGGAAGCAATAGATTTTCCAATCACCATCTAAGAACACCAGATGCAAAGGATATACAAGAACTTCCACAAAAATAATTTTCTATTATCCAGATCCAAGTGCCAAAGACCCTTACAAATGAGAAGCTCTCTCCTTTAAATAGGAATGAGAGAACCAAAATCATAACCACTTTTCAAATGGGTGGCCAATATTAAAAGATTAAAATGTTCTAGTCAACAATTGAGATGAGCTCAACATAGAGTACATGGATCAATACAATAATATAATATAAAAATGGACCAAATCACCCCAGGAGAGGAGATCCCACTCAATAATAAATAAATAAAGCTCATGGTGGGTCCAGGGAGTGTTAACTAACTCCCCTAGGGTGTCCCCATGGCACAATAAAAATAATATAATTTTTAAACAGCAAAATAGTGCCTCTTCGAGAAAATATTGAGCCTCCAAAAGCTCCAAAAAATAATAAAATATGATGTAGAGATGAATGTGGGTCCATCCAGATGCTGTAACTACTGGAGAAGGAGAGAAAGACATCACACTCATCATCAGGACTCATCTCATGCCATTTCCCTGCCTCAGTAGCCCAAATCAAGTTGTTTAGTAGCCATTTTAATTATTTTTTATCTACCTCGAGAAACATGATATGCCAACAACTACCTCCTAGGGTGCCTGCATTAACCAACTGAGCCCACCAAGCTCTCTGGGAGGGGGGTAATATGGTATAAACAAGTGGCTGGACCACCCCCTCCTCATACAAATCCCTAGGAGATCCAATAAAATCATTTTCCTGCTCATACATGCCATCTAATATGGCAAAACTGCACCAGAAAGATACACTGTGCCAAATCATCCCTGTAACTTCCCAGAACTGAAAGCAAGTTGTCTCATTGGATTCAGGGAATCCAAATCCATCTAAGGTGCATACTCATACACCCTATATGTCTCTCCATAATCATCTACAATATCTAATACACTCAGGCAAACAAAATAATAATATGCAAATGACCATATAATATAACCCAGGCTGAAATGCATGAAACTAAAAAGCAGAAAATAAATATAATTTATAACCATAACTTTTAGCAAATTTTTGATCTCATTGTGTAGGAAAATAGCAAAATTCAAGACTATACTAGGAGCTTCAAAAAGGTGAGCTTCAGGAAAAGACAAAAGGTGCAAGATTAAAAAAAAAATCTACACTAATGCCTAAAAGGCTTATTTAGGTCCTACCTACTCTACCCTACTAGGAAAAACAAGACTCAAGGTTAAGTGAGGCCAGGGATGTAAACTCGTAAATCCCTTTGGTTGATAGGAAGTAAGATCTGTTGTCTAGTACCAGTGGAAAGAAAACACATGTCACCTATGCAACGTTCAACAGTAAAATGTCCAACCAAAATGTCATTAGCTTTCCCTGATCTGATATGCAGTAAGTGGTTTGGGATAAGAACTTGAATTCCGGTGGGAAATCTACTCCTATTCATTGATTTAGGAACAACCTCAATGTTATGTATAGGCATGAGGTGGACTTCAACAAGATTTCATGGTTGCGGGGTGATAATCCTTGAGCTCCTCCTCAAAGGAATTGCATCAAATCTGGGTGGACCACCATCAATAGGAATAGCTACCATACCAACAAGGATTTTTTTAGTATCTCTGCTTGTCTCCTGGACACTCAAATTAGGCCTTTCTTCATGAGGAGATATTACATGTTTGACAGTTTCCCCTACAGTCCAGAAGTTTTTATCTTCTTCCAAGGGATGAGGCATATGGGATGTAGCAGTACTATGGCTAGAGCCTTCCCCTGTAGGAACATAAATATGCATATTTTTCAGCTTGGTTGGGACTAGTCTTGACTGAGATGCCAAAGAAACAGGAATGTGAGATAGATCATGATTATGAAGACTAGATGACTCACGTGGCAGAAGAAAATTAGGGATGAGAGGATATGCAGATAAAACATTATTTTGAGAAACTGAAGGAACTTGAAATATAGCAAGATTGTTAGGATTAAAATCTCCTTCATGTGCATCATTAATTAGGGAATCCTCTTCCCAAGTTAAGGAATTGTCATGGACTTGAGTTAGATTCCTGTTTTCTAAAGACAAATGAGATAATGACCCAGCCACATCAGCACAATGGGAGCTATTTGCTTCATCACCAACCTCTTCTACAACAATTAACTCAAGATGGTTTGCCCATGGGTAGATAGGTTCAAGCCCCTAGATTTCCCTCTCTCTATTATGGTCAATTAAGGAAAACCATTCATTTAATCTACAAGGAATTCTTTCCATATGCCTGGCATCATTAA
The DNA here is from genome assembly GCA_001517045.1 of Pseudotsuga menziesii. NCBI lineage: Eukaryota > Viridiplantae > Streptophyta > Pinopsida > Pinales > Pinaceae > Pseudotsuga > Pseudotsuga menziesii. The sequence continues at coordinate 184,721 of LPNX010304658.1, read as the reverse complement.
TTTCATCAACTTCAAGTGTACGATTATCGATTATTTGTTCTTGATCTTGAGGTTGACTTTCATTTCTTCTCAACTCTTCCAACTCCTCTGAACACTCATTTATGAGCATCTCTAAGTTAATTCTCCTGGCAAGTTCAACTATTTGTTCTTCTTCAGAAGAGGAATCAGAATCTTCCATTGCCATAAACATGTTTTCAGGTTTCCCATATTCCCATACTTCTTTTTCATCTTCCACAATATTAGTTGTAGCATTATTCAACAATTCGTCTCCATATGTGTTTTTAATCCCTTCCTCAAAATTTTCCAGATGCTTTTCATAACAGGGTTCTCTATTGATCCTAATCAGAGCACCGTCATAGTTTCGGACACAAAGATACGATAAATCCATTATAAGGTATCCACCTAGACCAGCTTCCCACTTCCTAGATAAAAGCATTCCATATGCTGGGGGCAGGTCAATAACAACTACATCCATCATAGCAGAGATGTATGAGCATGCAAACAGATCAGCCCTAAGGTTTTTGATTAAGCCATAGGATGGTACTCGCCTAGAGTCTATGCCACATGCATTCCCATAAGGCCTAGTCACTTCCAATCCCATCTCCTTCATGACATGTAGGGGCAATACATTCATAGCTGCTTCGGAATCCAATACATTCATTCATAGCATATTCTGAATGTGTAACGTTAGGTAAAAGGGAGGGTGACCACTGTTCTTTCTTTCATAAATTGCAGATTAGATGTTAACATGTGTATCCTTTTCATCTTTGCTAGGTTGCATCCCAATAGGGCTCTCTATGTGACAGGACTCTAAGACAACCTCAAGGGCCTTTTCTTGGCCAATGCTATCAAAGAAATCATATACTCGGCTTCTTACTGAGGGCACCTTCATCAACTCAATGACAGGGATATTACACATTATCTTGCTTAACTCTTTCTTTATATCAATGTTCAAATTAAAATCTTCTAAGGAAAGATCTTCTTCTTCCTTTTTATCCTCATTAATTTCTTTGCATTTGTCAAGGAAAGAAGGCTGGGGATCAACTCTTTGTTTATAGATTATAATCTGTGGTTGTTCCTTTGTTTCAGGGATATCTATGGTACAACATGAGGGATCGAGTTCATCAGCAATATCCTCTCCTTGCCCCCATGGGTCATCTTCTTGCTCCCATGTCTCTAACAAGCCAAAGTATGGTGGGAATGACTACCTCTATTCTCCCTAAGGAGGGTTAAACCAACGAGTATAACTCAAAAAATTCCAGGTCTGAGTAGAGACATACATACATAATATCAATACATCCAAGTCCACATATTTATATGACCGCCAGATCATGACACTAAATGCTAATATATGTCACAAAAATGAGTATAAGAGCAATGATAACCATAGCACAAGATAATATAAACTGAGTCATAAACATGTAAGAATCCATCTGAACCAACATATGTCCAATGAGAAAGCACTGATACAACTCTGGGAACTACTAACTGATCTACAACTGGCTAAATGGCTACATCAGTTCTCAAATCTGAGTGTTTTGAGACTCAGTCATGGCAATGGGAGAGTACAATAGTCCATCAATCAAATTGTGATCCATCATAAATGCTCATCTCAACATCTCATATGTAGGGGAATTGGCTGAAAAGTGTACTAGAATCTGAAAAATAGAATATGGTAGCCCGACTACTATATATGTGATAACAATGTCTTCCACCTAGTTAGCCCTTGTGCAAACTGGGTGGTAACAAAACCATATTTGACTTGTAGTGAAACCTTTGTCTTGAAATGGTTTTTCATTTGTTGCTTTTGAGAGGTGCCACATAATGAATGATAATAGAGCATAAACCATGGCCTTTTCTCCCCATTGTTGGGTTTGAAGTTTAGAAGCTTGTATCCCCCATACTTGATAGTTGTAGTCATAATAGAGAATATTGCCAATGTCTACTTCTTGGGACAAGGGACCACTAATTTTTTGCTTAGTCACTTAGGTCAACATCTTATTTTGTTACCAACCAACAAAATATTTTCACTTTAGGCCCCGCCATTAGCATGTTCAAACCCTCTCTCTTTTCATATTCAAGAAAATGAGGTACTTAAAATACAATTTCTTTGTCACGTACTACATTTCCTTCTTTGACCAGAGGTATCCAATTCATTTGCATTTTCTTCCTTTTTATACATTCTAGTAAGCTTGGAGCTTTCAAGAACTCATAATTAAATTTCACATTAAAGAAATGTGGCACATACTATGGATAAATATAAATATGCTTTTATATATATATAGTCAATTACATTCTCCCAATAGAACATGGCATTTCATGTATTTTAAATAGAATTACACTCAATAATAAAATGCATATATTTCATAAAGTTGCACATGGAGCACGTTTGCTTTAGGTTGTAGGTATTTGTTATGGTGCCACACTTGATTGGGGTTATGATATTAGAAGGGATAAATTCCACCCGAAGGTAGTCTAATGCAAAGATAACCCAACTTTAGTGTCATACAACTCAATTTTGAAATAAACATATAACATGAATCATATTGATGGAGATTCATCTAAAGTCCCCTAAACGCTCAATCAATGCCATAGGAATCTTTTTATCCACTCTCCAAACTAGGATTGGGAATTTGCCTTTTGCATATATGTTATCTCAAGAAATATTTCATTTGCTAGATTGATATTATAACAAAAAGATCCTAAGGTGTTGAAAAGTAATGATTCTCCATTTGTAATATTGTTTAATTGTACAACAATGTAGATACCTTTCATAAATATGACTTGGTTAAATTTGATAAATCAAAAAGTCCACCTTAATTGGTGGTAGATACTTGGAGGATGTGTTCCACATTGATCACACTTCTCTTCTTTTAAATATGTATGCACATCGATCCTTGCTAGATTATGTCACGGGGGCTTCACTCAACGAATATCTAACATAGCACGTTCATTCGTGGCATATGAAAAATACCCCTAATTTCAGTAAATTTTGGAAAATGCCTCCCAGAATCGTTTTTTTAACCCCCTCCCAATATGCCTTCCCAATTTGAAAAACCCCTATTTTCACTATATATTGTATGTATCCACTTTTTCATTTACATTTTTTATACCCCTTTATATTTCTACCAATGTTAAGTGGGAGCGGGAGCGGGATGCAAAATTTTCAGAAGCTTCCGGTTTGGAAGCGTTTTTTATATAATATATATTTTTAATATATTTTGATGCATATATGCCAAAAATTCTTGTAGAATGTTGAATTAGTCATGGAAAGGATAAAAACATGAAATAAACCATAACATGATAAATCATAATACCATATAACATCATTCATCAACTATCAATGATTCAATCAATTATCATATACTAGCGAATTCGTCAAACATAGGTCCATTATCCATAACATCAAGTTATCAACCTTACAACTTCATAGTTCAACTTCAAACTTCAAACTTGAATTGCCATGTAATGTTCACAAAATATACCATAATAAATATAAAAGAGTCAATGAATCAAGTTCTTGAATCTCAATAGTGCAAAAACTTGAAAGTAATGTGAGTAAGTAAAGACAAGAAAAGTAGATTTTATTGATGTTTCCTCTTGCCACGATAAATTTCTAATTTCTTTTCCCATGGTCTATGAACAAAGGGAGTGGGATTTTCATCCCCAGTAGCCACCGATGTTGAGCGTCTTGATCCACGTCCAAGACTTGGTCCTGCATGACCCCCCCTCACTGATGTAGGTGGGGGTTGTGATTCCACGTCCAAGACTTGGTCCTGCATGATCCCCCCTATTTGTGAATTTGAACCTCTAGTTAAAGATGGTGCATCTAGAAATAAGGTAGCAAATGGAAGTGGCATTGCTGCTACTACTGCTGCATGGTCATCCTCATCACCCAAAAGCTCATCCTCCAAGCGCTCTAAAGTTAAGGCTCCATCCTCCAAGTTATGCTCCTCCGGATTGTTGTCCCAAGTGACATACGATCTATCAGTTTTGGCCCGCTCACAGTAATGAGTCAACAACCTCAAGTTGTAATGTACATAAACCAAGCTTTCTGTCCAATTTTCATTTAATTGGTTTCCTTTTACCGCCGAGTGGATGAAGCTATAGGTGCTCCAACACCTTTCTGCAGAGGAACTGCTTACCACCTGTGAAATCACTTTGGTTACCAATTTATGCAAGCGTGGGCATGTTGATCCATGCATGTTCCACCATTCAATAGGAGGCACATGGTGCTACAAGAGTTTGCATAGTCACAGGGTCACAGGTCTCAGGTGTGACTGGCCCATATGTGTCAAGATCATCAGTTTCAGGGACACAATCTACATGGACTTTTGGTACAAGGATAGGTTCTAAGATTAAAGGTTCACATGTTACACCTTCATGTGATTTGGGTTCACTTGGATTAGGTTCAGTTTCACTAGGCATAAGATCTCAAACCACATGTACTGTAATGTCCTCTTCTGCTTAAGCATTAAGGACCAGCTCGCTAACCTATATGATTCCCATAGGTTCGAGTAGGCACTGGCAGTCAGGGAATCAACTCTGGACTGATTCCATATAAATAAGATCTAGGGCATCAATATTATATCATCATTGGCTATACGGGGGCCAGCAGAGCCAAAGGCCACCTGCATGCATGAGATTTGAGCATTATTTCATGATGCATGCACCCGATTGAGTCGCCATGCACCTGCATGCAAGTCAACTGCAAATTAGAAGTTAAAGTGACCTAATTAGGTCAAAGTTAGGTTATTAACAGTTGGAGGTTATAAAAGAGAGGTACAGTGAATGGAGAAACACACTTATATGATTATTGATTTGAGAATTCGAATTGGAGAGCTCGGCGAGCTAAGTTGGGTTTGAGTGCAAGCTCAACTAACTGGTGTATTTCGACAGCAAAATATATCTTCCCTAGTTCATCATCAGGCTGGATCATCCAGATTCAGCATTAGTTCATCATCAGGTTGGATCATCCAAATTCAGAACTACTTCATCATCAGGTTATATTCAATAGTTACTTCACGAGATTGATTATTCATCAAGTTGGGGGGTTCTACCATCATACCGCAGTACCATGGTTAGAGACATATCTATTCGTTTTCTTCTCTATAGAGGGAAAAACTTCTGCATGTTGCTTCTATTCATCTCAGAACACCCTCATTACCCTTCCCCTGGAAGAAGGGCCTCTCAGCTTGAGTATCGAGCAAGTTATCAACAATGCTCCCTTTCTGGAAGGCGTTTTTCTGCATGGGCGAATTCAGTTGAGGAGGACACTCACGTTTTGGGGTATTGAGCCATCGTTTCTTCTGCATGTTGCTTCCATACTGCCAGAGGGGTACTATAACCCTATTGCACATCATCCGGGTCTTCACTAGTGGCTTATTTATTATTGAGGAGCATCTACAGCTTTGGAGGAGGGCACATTCACCTGGGAAGGAGGATTTGGCTTATCTCCCTATTTCTTCTTCAGAATCCTTGCATGCGGGGACCATCCTCTTCATCATCAGCAGATCTATATACTGGTAAGTACACGCATTAAGTTCTCCTATTTTCTAGCATTTCAGTATTATCTAGGGCACAAATATGCATGCATGCAAAGATCAGGGTTTTCTTTCTTGTTTTATTGAGGCATAAGGCTACTAGACATCTACAGTACACACACACAAAAAAAAAATCAATTTGGGATATTATAGTGGTATCAAAGCTATTTTCCTTGCCAGCTGTGGGCATGCAAAAATTATAAAACAAATGGTCGAGGATGATAAACCAACTTTCATTAGTCTCATGTCAGCCATAAAAGAACTCACTACTGGGAAAAACTTAAATGATGAGTACCTTCAAGCAAATGACAGAGAAAAATGGGCCCACCCCTCATAGTCCCTTGTTTCCCAATAGCGATAGCGTATCCACTAGGATTAGTAGGGAGCACTTACATACTGACATGTAGCTCCATCCCCATATATACAACAAGCCTTCCCGACCTACCATGCCTCAATTCTTAGATAGTCCAGTTGTAGTGCCTCTAGCACAAGCAAAACCAGAAGAATCCCTGAGTGCCTATCTGAGGGAGTATAGAGCCTTAGGAGATGACTTCCATTCAGCCATGACCTTCACTAACTCCTGCCACTTTAAAAGTGAGAACAAACCCAGAGCTTACAATAGGCCATTCACCCAGAACTATGAGTTACAATGCACTGTAGGGAAATTGGCTATCCCTACCTTTGAGGGTACCCGGGGTGGCCCAGCCTGGAATTGGGTGCAGAAGTTGGACACATACTTCCAGCTCAACCCCATGATTGAGATAGATTCCATTAAATTGGCTACCTTGCTTTTGGATGGAGAAGCACATGAGTGGTGGTACCATGGGTTAGTGACAATGGGTTGCAATACCCACACATCGTACTTAGATTTTACACAGAGGCTCATTGAGCGGTTTGATCGATAGGACCCTGAGGTACAATTTTGAGAGCTGGCACAACTCAAGCAAATCGGTAGTGCATATGCATTTATTTCATAGTTTCAGAGGATAGCGGTCATGGTGACAGATATATCAGAGAGCAGGTTAATTATGTTGTTTACATAGGCCCTCAGTGAACCCTTATGGGGGTGGGTCAAGTCCTACAGGCCCACCACCCTAGCACATGCCATCAGATGGACTAGATATTTGTAGGATGCAGTACCCAAAATTAGGCTTCCTCCCAAAACCAATTTCCCTATTGAAGATGAAGAGAGGAAACCCGTCTAGAAAGAATGGCCCAAGAAAGAGTGGATGGACAATGATACCCGACAGGACCTTAGAAGAAAAAAGTTATGTTTCACTTGCCAGGAACCATGGGTACCAGATAACAAATGTTCAGGGAAGGGAAAGGCTTACTACATAGAGGACTATTCTGACAATGGGGAGGATGATGATTATCAGGATCAGGACCAGGGAGAGACACCAGAGACAATTAAGGAGTGGCCGCCCTCAGGAGGTACCATTGCTACCATGACAGGGGTTCCTAGATTCCACACTCTCCGGATCAGAGGTACCGTACAGGGCCACAAAGTGGGAGTTCTGATAGATGGTGGGGCATCCCACAACTTTATTGATGCTGCATGGGTTAAAAGGAGAGACATTCAGACTGAGATTTTTGATGGGTTTTCAGTAGCTGCAGCAAGTCACACCATGGAGTGTAGTCAGAGGATTCCTCAATTAAAAGTAACACTTGGGAATCATACAATGATAGAGACATTCTATGTGGTAGATGTACCTGACATGAAGGTGGTATTAGGAGTTCAGTGGATGTATTCCCTAGGGAAGTATTCCATGAACTACCAGACCATGGAGATGGAGTTCACAAGAGTAGAGGGACAAAAGGTAGTATTGAGAGGGGTGAATACCTACCCTTCCATAGCAGTGACATCACATAGGATGGAGGTAGTACTCCGACAAGGAGATATTGAGTGGGCAACAGAGTGTTTGGTTACCTTCAGGAAACCACTAGATAAGGCCACACAACATCCAACAGATATAGAGGCCTTACTATAGAAGTACAAAGTAGTATTCGAAGACCATCCAGCAGGTCGATCTCCAGATAGGGGATTTGAGTGCAGTTTTGGGGTAGGAGACTTCGTTGATTTACGCCTCCAACCTTATTGGCAATCATCTCTTAAAAATAAAGTAGTGGAAAAAATCAAACCTCGCTTCTATGGTCCATACAAGATAATCCAGAAGGTTGGAGAGATAGCATATGAGATAGAACTACCCGCAGAAAGCAATATTTACAATGTATTTCATGTCTCCAACCTCAAGAAGGTAGTTGGTCAGCATATTGTTACATATTCCGAACTACCCCCATTGATGACGAGGGGCAATTGATTTTGATTCCTGAGTGCATCCTAGAGGTGCGAGAGCAGAAACTGAGGAACATAATCATCAGAGACTACTTGGTTCAGTGGAGACATCTACCTATAGAGGAGGCCACTTGGGAGGGAGAACAGGTATTACAACACCCAGCTTTACAGTTGCTTGAGGAAAAAAAATTCGAGCAGGAACGAATGTAATGTCCTCTTCTCCTTAAGCATTGAGGACCATCCCGCTAACCTATATGATTCCCATAGGTTCGAGCGGGCATTGACATTCAAGGAATCAGCTGTAGATTGATGCCATATAAATAATACCTAGGGAATCAATATTATATCATCATTGGGTACACGGGAGGCACCAGAGCCAAAGGCCACGTGCATGAATGAGATCTGAGCATTATTTCATGATACATGCACCCAATTGAGTCTCCATGCACTTGCATGCAAGTCAACTGCAAATTAGAAGTTAAAGTGACCTAATTAGGTTATAAAAGAGAGGTAAAGTGAATGGAGAAACACACTTATATGATTATTGATTTGAGGATTCGAATTGGAGAGGTCGACGAGCTAAGTTGGGGTTGAGTGCATGCTCAACTAACTGGTGTATTTCGGCAGTGAAATCTATCTGCCTTGGTTCATCATCAGGTTGGATCATCCAGATTCAACACTAGTTCATCATCAAGTTGGATCATCCAGATTCAACACTACTTCATCATCAGGTTATATTCAGCAGTTACTTCATGAGATTATTTATTCATCTAGTTGGGGGGTTCCACCATCAGACTGCGATACTGTGGTCGGAGACATATTTATTCGTTTTCTTCTCTAAAGAGGGAAGAACTTCTGCATGCTGCTTCTATTCATCTCAGAACACCCTCATTACCATTTCCCTGGAAGAAGGGCCTCTCAACTTGAGTATCGATCAAGTTATCAACAGTGCTCCCTTTTTGGAAGGCGTTTTTCTACATGGGTGAATTGAGTTGAGGAGGACACTCACGCTTTGGGATATTGAGCCACCGTTTCTTTTGCATGCTGCTTCCATCACTTCCAGAGGGGTACTATAACCCTATTGCACATCATCTGGGTCTTCAGTAATGGCTTATTTATTATTGAGGAGCATCTACAATTTTGGAGGAGGCCGCATTCACCTGGGAAGGACGATTTGGCTTATCTCCTTATTTCTCCGTCAGAATCCTTACATGCAGGGACCATCCTCTTCATCATTAGCAGATCTATATACTGGTATGTACATGCATTAATTTCTCCTATTTTCTAGCATTTGAGTATTATCTAGGGCACAGATCTGCATACAACTGCATGCATGCAAATATCGGGGTTTGCTTTTTTGTTTTATTGAGGCATAAGCCTACTATCTATCTATAGTGCACACAGAAAAAGAAAAATATAAGTTTGGGATATTACATGTACTTCTTCAGGAAGGCAGTTGTCAAATGAGGAGGTTCAGGAGGAGGGTTTTCCATAGTAATCTACTTCTAGGAAGATATATCCAAGTTAGCTTAAGGAGCTTGTGAAGGAAGCTAAGGAGTTTGTGGGGCCACCAAAGAGGGAGGTCAGAGAGAGCAAGGCATCAAAGAGATTTTATATTTACATGGTGGTGGTTACTAGCTTGCTTGAGTCCGATCCTTCTACCTTTGAGGAGGCATTTGCATGTCAGGTTTGGAGAGATACCATGGTGGAAGAGTACAATTCCATCACAAATAATGATGTGTGGGAGATTGTTCCACGACCATAGGGGAAGTCAGTTGTGACTTCCAAGTGGTTGTACAAAATAAAACATGTTGCAGATGGCAGCATTGAGAAGTATAAGGCTTGGTTTGCACTGCGAGGGTTATCACAGGTTGAGGGAGTTGACTATGAGGAGAATTTTGCGCCAGTTTCTTGTTATTCTTCCATTAGGTCGGGGGTTATCATAGGTTGAGGGAGTTGACTATGAGGAGACTTTTCCCCAGTTGCTCATTATTCTTCCATTAGGTTAGTGATATCCATAGTTGCAGAGATGGGTTGGAAGATCCATCAGATGGATGTGAAGACCACATTTCTGAATGGTCTTCTATAGGAGGAGGTGTATCTAGAGAAGCCACAGGGATTTGAGGAGCATGTGAGAGATTCATATGTATGAATGCTAAAAAGGGACTTTTATGCGTTAAAGGAAGCTCCTCAATCTTGGTATTCAAGGATTGACTCAGACTTTCTTTCGATTGGGTTTTAGAAGAGTGAGGTTGGTCCCAACCTATACTTCATTGTGGTTGGAGGTGATCCGCTCATTCTTATGTTATATGTTGATGATTTTTTTATCATAGGGGAGGAGCATCTGATTGCGGCTTGCAAGAGAGATCTTGGTTCATAGTTTGAGATGAATGACCTTGGGATGATGCATTGTTATTTGGGTGTGTAGGTATGGCAGGAGGATAGACATGTTTCCCTGGGGCAAGGAAAATATGCAACTGATGTTTTGAAGAGATTTCAGATGGTGGGTTGCAGACCGATGTCCACTGGAATGAAAAAATTGTTTCTTAAAGACATAACCAACAGACATAATCCAGATTACGATAATCCATGAATAAATAAAATATATGATTGATAAGATAAGTGATGATATTACAATGAGAATGATGCTTGTATAAATAACCATGTTGGGTGCCCTTTCGTAAAGAGGCATAACCTTTCATCAAGGTGTCTCTTCATTAAGTATTAGTTTATTTAGTTATTAATATTTATTAATGTTTATTTATTTTTGTTAATTACATTGCGTCTCCCTTAGAATTTCTGTTTCCTCAAAGCATAACTACGAAAGACTTTATCCCTTGTTCTTTCCTGTAACGCTTTCTCGTGACATTGTGTGTTGGTAGTTGTGGCACTTGACAAAATGAGACAATGCATTCTTTTAAAAATTGTGTGAAAATGTTGCATCATTTGTGAATTCGTCCATCCAGGATTTACCTTTAATGGAATTTTTTGTTGATCGATTGTCTAGAGTTGTCGATTTGGTATTTTTTCTTTGTAGGAATAATTTTGGTAATTTTCCTCTTGTCCTTGTCGTTGATCATAACGACTCTTGTGATTTGGATTGTGATACAGTACTCGAGCTGCTTGTGAAGTGTTTACATGAACTTCAACTTTTGGTGCTTTTAAATATTTTTGTGATTGTTTTTTGGAACCATTTTCTGTTGATGCTTGTAGTGATGTAACAATATGATTGTTCTTCTGAATTTGAGCATTGATGAGTTTTGTATTGTTTCCCTTTTTTGATGTTTAAATTTGATCATTTTATAACTTCTCTATTGTTCCAGTCATTGTTTCTTTGTTGACAATTGATCCCTTGCAATCTATCTTTTCTTGTACAGATTTATTCTCTTGCTTTAGCTTCCTAACTTGTATATGCCTGTCCTGATTAAGTTTCTTTAAGTATAAGAGTTCTTCCTTATAGTTTGACTTGATGAATTCATTTTGATTGTCTTGATTTTTGTGCTGTATTTCTTTTAAGCTTCTTAATTTCTCTACCAATCCTTGATTAACCATTTTAAGACGAGCTTTCTTTGTACTTGCCTAATAATTATTTTTGAATATATCAATTTTTGTGTTGATTTCTCATTTCCCCGTGACATCACCTTTGATATTTCTTTGAAGTCTTCCGACGATGCGACTTTTGATTCCGACTTCATGTTAATGTCCTGCAATGTGATTTTCTTTTTTTTGTAGGAAACGTCAGAAACTTCTTTTCCCCATTTAAGATAAAGTCCCCAATGTTTCTATACACGGTAATCCCAAAATTAGGTCACCATCACTGCTCCACAATGAATAAACTATGAATTGTGAGACACCAGAGTAATCTCCAATGTTCAATTGTAAATTGCTTATTTCATATTCTTTCATATTCCAAAAGTCTAACCTTTCACCTATATTGGATTATGGAATCACTAACTCATCAGCAAATTCAACACTAATACAACTATTGTGTTCAACGATAGCAATATAAATAATAATGTATTTCCCTCTAATTGTTCCTTTTGTTTGAAAGAGCAATGAAGCATAAGTTTTTGAAGTGCTTGGAAATATTCCTTGTTTTTTTGTCCTGAGACTCCATTTCTTTTTTCGTCACAATTTTTGTTAATTCCTTCTAAGATGCCTTCATTACAACTTTTGTCTTATATACTTCAATGATTTAGTTTCAATTTTTTTCTTATTTTTTATATTTTTATATACACCTATACTCGTTTATATGCCTTGAACTTTTCTCTTTTCGTTATATCATTTTTCTTTTACACCCTTAAAGTGAAACTTTCACTTTTAATATTTAAATATCCTTTAAAATTCCTTCTATCCTTTTTAACTTTATCTCATAGAATGTTACACCCTATATCTCTTTAGTAAATATAATACCTGGCTAAATCTTACATTGTAAATTCCTTTTCAATATTTAAAAGTACTTTAAAGCCTTAATTTTTATTTGTCCCAAATCAAGATCACGTGATTGATATTTTGGAAGGGTCACTGCTTATGGATGGTGAAAAATATGTTTTCCTCAGTTGAGATGTTAACTCTGAATCTATTGAGATGTTAACTCTGAATCTATTTGAACCGTCGACTATACCGTTTTTAGAGGGTGTGATTTCACTCTACTTCCCTTCACACAGTGACCTATACAACTAGACACCAACACATTGCAGTTTAGTGACAACTGAGAGCAATGGAATTTAGACGGCGGTCATTGTGGCGGTTTAAGTAAAGTGGTCAACACATATAGACCCCTGGCTATTGATGAAGGATGAAACTACGTTTTTTTTTCTTGAACAATTACTTGATGCTTGTTGGCTGCAACTTTCTGCAATGCATGAACCGTTAAGGATTCTACACTTTCTATGACTATAAATTGGTGTTGTTGCAAGCATTAATATTTACATACAATGATAATTCAATAATTGCAATTCGTGAGAAAATACAGTGGATGCAACAATGGTAGTGTAATACGACAACTCCTCCAGTTATTCAGTCACATTACCACCCATGATCTCTTTGATGGTCTTCACGGAAATTTTAGTGGTCAATTCTTTCGACCACCTGTCAAGGACCACAATGTAAAGAACTATGCATATTTGGCCAAGTTTCAGGATCAACGGAAGTTCTCTGAGAATGGGCTCTGATACCAATGAAACAATAAAATCGTTTCTTAAGGAAATAACAAGCACAAATAAGGCAGATTACAATAATCCACAAATAAATAAAATATATGATTGATAAGATAAGTGATGATATTACAATGAGAATGATGCTTGTATAAATAACCATGTTGGGTGTCCTTTCGTAAATAGGCATAACCGTTCATCAACGTGTCTCTTGATTAAGTATTAGTTTATTTATTTATTAATATTTATTAATGTTTATTTATTAAATATTTTTTTCATTGCATCCACACCTGTGATCACCAACTGGAAGAAGCTTCATGTTTTTGAGGGAGAGTTGGTTGATCCTACCTTATATAGACAACTCATTGGTTTATTGATGTATCTGGTTAACACCAGACCAAATATATGTTTTGCGGTGAACAATCTCAGCCAGTTCATGATGGAGCCTAGGAGAGTGAAATGGGTAGCTACAACACATGTTTTGAGATATATTGCGGGGACAATAGATTATGGTATGGAATACAGGAGATCAAATGGAGCGGTTTTGATTGGCTTCACATATTTAGATTGGAAAAAAAATGCATCAGACCAGAAGATCACTTTTGGTTGTTGCTTTAGTTTGGGCTCGACAATAGTGTCGTGGTTCAACATAAAGCAAAATTCGGTTGTTTTAATTTATGTAGAGGTTGAGTATATGGAATCCAATCAGACTAGTTGCAAGGCATTGTGGCTTCGCATGTTGATGGTTGACTTGTTTGATTAGGAGTTGAGGCCTATAGTTATATACTATGACAATAAGAGTTGCATCAGGCTCTCTAAGAATCCATTGTTCCATGACAAGTCTAAACATATTGAGACCAGATATCACTTCATCAGATATTATGTTCAGACGTGAGATGCTAAGTTACAATACAAATATATTGAGGAGTAGGTGAATGACATTCTCACGAAGTATTTGGGAAGAGGAAAGCATATTCATTTCAAAGACAAGTTGAGAGTGGTGAAGAACAACTTCCTCAGTAAGAGGGAGTGTTGAAAATTACCAAGGAAGTGTTTGTTCATCTTGTGATGCCTTGGGGTGAACATGGACACGTAAAAATTGTGGTCCTTATTATTTTTTAAAGTGAGAATGACTTTGTGTTTATAAGCTGACTTTAAAAAGTGAGTTTGAGTTATTAAATAATTTAAATGCGACCTTATGAGAATTAAAAATGTGGTTGGGTATTAAATGTCTCATTTATTATTTAAAAGTGAATTAAATGATTTTAATCAGAAAAGTGAGATTTAACATGAGCCCTAGATCTTATCTAGATATGTTTTAATTTGGTCCATTGATTTTGAGATAGTGGTTACTCAAACAAAAAGGCTAGGGAAATGCATTTTTCATTCATTATTGTGATCTAAGAGTTTCGAAGAGCAAGAGAAGAAGAAAAGGAGAAATCGATTTCTTCCAAGTGAGAGAGAGAAACCCTTACAAACATTTCATATTTTTAACTTGGCATCATTCCCAAGGTGATTGAGCATTTATTGCTTGCATTACATTCTGGAAGAGAGGGCACGGATTTCTAGAGTCTGTACAACATAGAGGAAATCCATACAACAAGCATGAATTCCGAGGCTATTTGGATGTATTTATTGCTGTTGTTTTGCATAGAATTTGAGGCAGTGAATGGGAAAAAATTTAAGATAAAGTTTGCACAGAAATCAAGGTCACACATGTGAGACCGTACTGTTATTTTTTGCGGGCACAAACTTCGAGACAAATTTACAAATTTCGAGATGAAATGGTTGAGATAAGTACTGCTGTAAATTTGTCTTTGTTTGCCTGAAGAAATAAAAATCTCTCTTTGAAAACAAGTTTTCCCTTGGGGGTTTTATCTTGGACCATTTTTGGTCAAAATGATGAGTCTAAATTTCGTATGTGTTGGCTGTTATAATTTTCGAAGATTGAAAAAGTTGATTCCATTTACATTTTTGAGTTCTTTATGTTGAAATAATTCCATCTGTTTAAGCAAAAGAGAAATTTTGTAAATATAATGTGATTATGCATGCTGGGGTTTGGTTATTAAACTACATGCAATGAAACTAAACTTGAAACCGGGTTGGGGTTCCAAAATTTTCAGTATTGAACTACTTGCGGTGGTTAAATATTCCACCCTAGCTAGTAGAGAGGAGGAGAACATTCTGATTTCTTCATTGTGCTTTATGGAACTTGATTGAGAGGAGAAATCACTTTCATATTTCTTCATTGTGCTTCATGGAAATTGATTGAGAGGAGAAATCACTTTCAGATTTCTCTACAGAGAATCATTGCAGGTTTTAATGTTCTTATATAGTACTTGGGTCGAATTCATGTTGGTGTATTAAAGTTCCAGTTAGCATAAGTGTGAGTTATGGTGTTTTCCAGACATTTTGGTGTAGGAGTTTTTGGTTCTTGATTGAGGAGGGAGCACAATTGGATCCATTTACACTTCCAGGGACAATAAATTATAACTATATGATTGATATATGACATAGGACATGATTTGGGAGGCTTCTCTACAATTTGGAGGTGTGTCTTGTTGATTTAGAGCTTGGATCTGTGAAGGAGGGCCAAAATGGTGGTTCTGTTTTTGACACTTACATGAATTTTAGATATTTGAGACCCATTCGATTGCATTCTGATAATTTTTTCCAGTGGGAACCACTTTTTGTTTCACTCAAAATAGTGTCCATATGACCGAGATATGCCCATTTTATCATATCTACTCGATTTTGTATCTCTTCTAGTAGAGGTTTGAACTTGTACAATTGTAACAGAGTATTTTATAAGTTTTGATCTGTATAAGAGACATGTACTCTTTTAATAAGTGTCATTAATGTTCTTATTCAGTCAATAATAAATATCCAAGTGTTTTTTTTCATATGGTGTTCATATTTGTCTAACCAATGATTCTATGTATAAATTCTTCTCATATGATTATGCCATTTACAATACTGATTGTAAAAAATTAATATAAGTCCTTTGTGGATTTTACTGATTCAATTATATTTATTTGGGTGTATTTGATTCTTATTTAAGATGTTTGGAAGAGATATATTCAATTAGGAGGTTTTTGGGTCGAGTTGAAAAACCAATATTCCTATGTGGGGAAATTGAGCTAGCTTCTCACTAGTCTTGAGAGGGTGCCTTTCATACTTCATTGGAAGTTCTTTGGAGCCTATTAGTGGGTATATAGTTTTATTTGATTCTATTTGAGTCCACTGAGATGATATTTTAATATTCTGATGGATTTTGGTAGTGTTTGGGAAGAGTTGTAAACCCCGTGTTTTGTGTGGGCAAATTTGAACTAATGCTCCTAGTTTTGAATCCGATGGTTCTCCGAGGTTGTATTGGTGTTGATAGCTCTAATTTTGGATCGGGAAAATTACAATGGTGATATATCAAACCTAATTGAACAAATGACAGTGGTTTGATAGTATACATCGTGGGTTGTACCATATTATCCCTGTTCTAGTAAACATAATAAAGTCATTGTTATTGAAGAAATTGGGAAACAATTCGTCCTCTATTGTAAAGATTGGAATTAATGTGCCTAAATACCTAGTTGGGTACATTGCAAATTTGAGGGTGACATTATTTATAAACAAAATGATCATACTGAGAGATGGGTGAATGACTAACAAAGATGGGTTTGATATCTTGTAGGATGGATTTGCAACTGATATTGTTCTATAAATATGATCACTGTATGACTAAATATGATTATCAATTAGAACTAGATGAGAGGGACCATAACTCATCTTCTTATTTTTCTCTGCACTTTGTGACTAAGTTGTTACTTCTTCACCTTCTGATTCAACGATTGATATTTTCTTTCCAATCTGTATTCACATTCTGTGGTTATCTTGCCCCTCTAGCTTTGCTCTAAGGTGGTGCATTCTATCTCTTTCTAAGCACAACTAAACTATTAAGTCTTCCTCTTTCCTTAAAGAAGGGTACAATGAATAAGCACGTCTATTGTTTTTGGCAGTGGTTTAGTTAGGTAGGTTAATTGATCAATCGAACAAATTAGAGGGCTCTAGCTTTCTCCTATTACGGTGGGTCGTTGTGGGTTTTGGTGGGCTAACCATGCTATAACCGGTCTTTTTGGTGGGGACAACAGTTAAAGTAAGTCCATCCATAATTCTCACAACAAAGATTTCATAATTTTATTGTCCCCTAGGAAAATGTTGAGGTGATGGAGGTGGTAAAGGTGAACGAGGAGACTGCTAATGTGGATTGGGTTGACCGTATTTTATAAGCCTTGAAGATGAATTTGAACCTTATATATTGGAAGGGATGGGTGTTCCTTGTGGAAGTGGAACAGAATGCACCAAGCCATGAGGAGAACATTTAGATTGACCAAATGGAGGTGGGATACGAGGTGTAATAGATTGTCCAGAAGAATGCAGTAGTTGGAACTACCAAGAGTATGGTAGGGATGCCACAGAAGGAGGAGCTAACCACCTAACCAACTAGGTGGGAAACCATGTACCATGTACCTTGAAGATGAGAGAGAAGTATCTAGTAAAGTTTTTTCAAGCGAGGCAACTCTTCTTCTTATCTCTTCTCCATGAAATTTCCACACCCCTGCAGGGGATTTTGTAATGATATGTCAGCATGAAGGTCTAGTTTTTGTATAGATTAGTTATATAGGATTTTTTCATTAGGAAAGTCCTTTCACCGAATGTTTTTTCCCTTGGATAATTAAAATTATTTTTGGTAATTTTTTCACTAAAAAATACCTCCAAAGTGGTGAAAGACGTTCTCATGCTCGAGTCCACGGGGTGACTAAGGCCCAAGAATGTTCTATGTAACCATGCTAGACACTATACAAATTCTTGCAGAATTTAATTAAGTTTTACCTAGGATTTTTAATTTTTGGTGATTAAAAATTGTCATTCAACATAAAAATGTTGTAATGAAAAGAGGGTTAAGTGGAACTTAATACCCACGAATTGGAGTATGGGTACTCAAAATAAATGGCATGATTTCCCCTACACCCTTGGGAAAATTTTGAATTCATTCAGACATGTTTTGATAAGGTTTTGGACACATATGCCTAAGTCAGTCAAGAAAATCAGGAAAATTGACAAATAATTAGTAAGACACATTTTGGAAAAGTGCCTAAAGTCACTTAGAAGGTGAAAAAATTGTTTCATAATGTCATGTTATGTTCCTAAGGTGACATTAGAGACAACCCCCCCCCCCCCATGCAAGTGTATTGCAAGTTTGAAGTTTCCTCCTTAGGGGAGGGCGCCCTCTTTCTATCAAGAACATCCCATTCTTCATCCTTCATAGTCGTTGGTTTTTTTTTTCCACCCAACGGTAGGTATAGATCATTCTGGTACAAATATTTCTCCATTTGCATCTTCCATAACTGTTAAATTTCTCGACCCTAAACTTTCCTTCTTTTGCCATTGCTCCCACTCAAACCAGGAACCCTTCTTTCCTGCGAGTTTACCATCCAAATAGACCTTTTAGATCTAATACCAATTGTTAGAGAAACATGATCGCAAAGAAATAACAATTAAACAAGTAAACAAGATGCAAATATTAAACACATTACAACATAGACACATATATAACGTGGTTCACCCAAGATGGGCTACGTCCACACAGAAATTTCCAGTCCTTTATTATTATACCATCCAGCAAAATGAAGGGATACAACCTGCAGAAACGCCGCTACACTTCCTCTTCACACTCTCACAGTCTCTCTCACACAGTCACATAGATTGTTTTACAATGCTACAATACAATACACGGTCGTATTACAATGATGTCCTTTTATAAGGGAATTACCATGGGAAAATACTATGGGTCACCCAATACCATGGGTCTGCAAACTATTGGCCAACAAACATCCCAAAAAAAAAATTCGGGGGCGTTTCCCCCGCACGCCCAACTGGGACGAGTGTACAGTAAAACTAGGGTACAAACACAGCTGAACAATAACACCTTTGAAGCTAGAAGATCAAGCTCCACAACCAACAATGACCACCTTCCATCTAGGAATATGACCTTCCCTTTGCCATTTACCTCCAATGTAGGATTCTTCTAGGCTTATTTCCAATGGAATTCTTTCAACCTCTACACCATTCATAAACACTTTCCTTTCAAGTACCCCTTCCTCAATATTTCACTATTGAGTATTCCAAATCCCATTTCTTAGTGACTCTTATTGATTATTTTGAGACTCAAAACACACAACCTAATCATATCATCATATATTTTAGCCTAAAGTTTGTACTCTGTCCAAATTTATGCCTCAAACAGGGGACAACCTCCCCATGTCATGCTTATCTTATTTCATAACTTGCAAGAAAATATATGATTTCTAAATAGCATAGCAAAAATAAACCCTTATTTGTCTACATACCTAGGATCTTCCGTCCAACCCTTTGTTTTATTTCATTGAATTGGGCATTTGGTGCTCTTGTTCTTTGGGTGCTTTTTTTTCTTGTATGTATTGGACTTGTTCCTATATTCATTGCAATGTTTGTTGGGGCTTCCCCCAACCTATGTAACTTAGTCATACGATAGTCTTAGTGGAGAGTTATTTGCATATAGTTCTTGAACTTCCAAGGCCCTATTCATTCCTAAATGAGTTATTTTGCATTGTCTTTTTTCCTAATATCATATGAAAGGACCAAATATCCTTTTTGAAACTCTTTCCATCATAATACCATTTTATCTTGCATTCCCATGTGCCTTGTTTGAAGAGAGATCAAATTATGTTCGTGTTTAAGTTTATAACTCGGTTAACTCTATTCTTTATGTAGTTCTTATTGCCCATCTTTTGTATTAATGATAGAACCCAAAAAAATTGTTGTTGTATTCTACAAAAACACTTCATAAACTAGTTAAGTCTTACAAATATTATATTTATTTGTTTTCCCACAAGGGATGCAATTACCATATTCATTGCTTATTGGTCCAATCACTCAATCATTATCTATAAGGAAGTGGAAGTTATGGAGGGTAGAGTTATATAGAAGAGTTGTAAAAATTTAGATGTAGGGGTAGATGAGGAGATTCATCACATCATGTGCACTACTGTCTTTTTTGGGAGTCTAAAATCTCAGTGTTCCAATATTGTTGACCTCTATTAAAACATCAAGGAATTGTTTGCTTATGGGATCGAGAGTAGACCCAAGGGAAGGTGCCAATATGATGTGGTGTTATGGAGGCTTAATGATTTGTCTTCTAAGTATAGCACTTTGATCAAGGTTATATGGGGCATGGAAATGGAAAGCAATGCAATATAACATGATAATTCCCATAAGTCGGGGGAAGTTGTTGTATGGGATCCAAGAGAGCTAGACAAGACTAGTAAGGTAGGACACACCTTAGGTAATACTATAAATTTGGAATCCAACCCAAAGAACTGACTTTGATTTAGATATAAATGGTGCACCTATTTTGTATATTTCTTGGGTTATAGCCTCTAGCCTCTCTAGTTTGGCATAGACATTTAATAGTAAAGCAAAAGCTTCTAAATAAGGTAAGGAATCCACTCGTAGACCGAAAAATAACCTTTTGTCCTATATATATATATTAATTTGGGGTGGTAGGTTCTCTATAAATCCTAACACTTTTTCCTACGTAACATTTTACATACTCTACTTGAACTTTTCATGAAATATTTTAAAACCCATAAAATTTGGTTTATTAGAGTACTTGTATTAAGTGCATATTGCATGATTATGTATGTATTTGTGATATTTTTGTTACCTAACCCAAATATTATCATATGGAAAAGTTTGGTACTTCAACACTTTAGTTTTAGTGTGCCAATTATTTATTTGATCACTTTTATGGAGATATGAAATTACTTTTAAATATATTGTGGATCCTTGGATTTGGTAGACTATTAGTTCCTCTTCCTTCCTCTACCTTATGGTTGAGTAACTCGATTCTCTCCCTTTAATTAAGTGTCTAGAGACCCCTATAGTCAACTAAAGTTCCTCTTCCTTTCAAGGTCAAGCACTTTGTTCCTCACCCTTTGGTCAAGTGTCTAAAGTCCCTTATGGTTGAACAACTCAATTCCATTTCCCTCTCCCTTATGGTGAAGCAACTAAATATCTTGTCTCTCCCTATTGCTCAAGCAACTCAAGTTCCTCTCACTTTGAAAAGTGTCTAAAGATGCCTATGGTGGACTAAAGTTCCTCCCCCTTTGGTGGAAAATGACTTGGTTTGTTAGTATAGTCCATTATGGTTATGGGAATCTAATACTAACAAACAAATGTATATTGCTATAAATGGATGATACATTATACGTCGATGTCATTGAACTTCCTGAAACACTAAAAGTCTAAGGGTTTCCGTAGCAAGAATGGAAGCAAGTGAGGAGCCTTCTCCTCCTCCCCCAAAATTCGAAGCATTCAAGAAGCTCATAGAAAATCAAGGAAATAACTCCTCTTCTTCTATACCATCTAAATTTGTTAAGAAGTCAGATGAAATCTCGGAGGTCAAGCTTCCCCCAAGCGTCCTAGTAGAGTTTCCATAGCCTTCGCCAAGAGAGACCTGGTCAGGAAATTCACAGGGTTGTGTCCTACTCCTAAAAGCATGAATATATGGATTCAGAATAATTGGCAACCACTCATCTCAGCTAAGGTTGTAGCTTATTTAGTTAGAATAGGGTGTTTAATCTTTTGATTCGAGAAACGGGTGGATAAAGATCTTATATTCAAGAGCGGACCCTAAGATCTTATATTCAAGAGTGGACCCTAAGATCTTATATCCAAGGAGTAAAGGAACTCAAAGTCAAAATTCCTTTGAAATTTTTTCGAACACATAAGAAAACGAAGCAGCGGGAAAAAACAAAGCTCCGAAGGTGGACGAATAGTCGACATAAATACAAGTCCAAAATAATAACAAAGGCCAAACCGATAATCCAATGATAGGGGAACATAAGATATGCAAAGTAATGAAGTCAAGGAGAACTCCCTGGTTTTAGAAGAAGAAGAACATTTACAAATACAAGTCTCGTCGCCATCACAACAACACTCACATAGCTATGAAACCTCAAAAGAAGAAGTGATCGAATTGAGAAAAAAAAGCACACGAAAAGGGCACAAATCCAATAAAGAAATTAGGGATGAAGAAACAATCAGAGAAAAATCCCTAGGAAACCAAATAACAATTGAAAAGGCAATGAATAGATCTAGCAAGATAAGGAATGTGGGAAAGGGGAATCCCCATGAACAAAATGTGGGGGTCCTATTCACACACTCAATCGCAAATGATGAAGTTAGTCTCCTGGAACTGTAGAGGGTTGGGACGTTAGGGCAAATTATAAGCAACAAGGAACGTCTTAAAAATGGAAAAAGAATGCATCATTTTACTCCAAGAGACTAAACTAGAGGAGAAAGTGCTTGTCTCACTCAAATCTAAAATTTGGAAAGAAAATATGGAAAAAGTAGTAATCTCTGGAGGATCCCGGGGGGGATTGCTACTATGTGGAAAAACTCCACATTTTAGCTCCTAGATTCAAGTAAGCATGAACATTGGATCTGCACGACCCTCTTCCATTTAGAAATGAGAATCTAGATTTGTTTAATAAACATCTATGCACTAGTTACATATTCTCTAAAACAAGACGGTTGGGCATCAATAAGAGATTTTCTACAACAAAACCCCTGACAAAACATCATCATATCTAGGGATCTAAATTTAACTCTGCATTGGGAAGAAAAAAGAGGGGATCCACAGTTAGAGATCCCTTTCAGGGATAGGTGGAGTATCTAATGTTGTATTGGTAGCTTCTCTATATAAATCCCACAAAATGACGATACACCTAGACAAATAAATACCAAGGGTATGGCCACATAGCAGCATGCCTAGATCAGTTTCTAATCTAAAACAAAATTATTTTAATAAGTATGAACTTCATCTCAAATACCATCCCTTTAAGTGCTTTGATCATAAACCAGTCTCTCTAATCTTAGAAAAAGGAATAGATTATGGGCCTATCATTTTCCAGTTCAACCCTCTCTAGATACCCCATCCATATTTCCAATCCATAATAGCCAATGCTTGGTCAGATTTGGCGGTAGGCTCTCCATTCTTCGTTTGGGAAGAAAAACTAAGAAGAACAAAATCGACTCTTAAACTCCATGCTAAATCCACACTAAAACCTCCATGTCAAGAATAAGTACAAAAGAAAGAATTACTCTAAGAACATCATCTAAGAATGGAAACAAGTCCAATTAGGAACAAAGATATACAAATTGAAGAGCATATACAATATTATATGAACCAAGATTGTAGGGTTAAGGAATAATACTGATGACTAAATTCCATAAGCCTATGGCTAAAAGGAGGCGGCAGAACCACTGCATATTTTCATAAACAAACCCATGTAAGGAAAATTAAAAATAATGTTTCAGAGAAAAAATCTCAAGAAGGAGAGGTCATTAATGAGTTCCTAAAGATGAAAAAGGAATCCTTCAACCATTATAAATACTTATATAGTAAGGAATGGATAGAACAAAGCAATGTAGGGGAAGAATTGTTAAATCATGTTCCTAAGTAAGTCACAGAAGAGGATAATCTCTATCTAAACTCAAGCATATCAGAGAAAGAAGAAATTCAATCCATTTGGGAACTTGAACCAAGTAAATCCCCTATCCCCAATGGGTTTAGTATTCATTTCTAGCAAGCATATTGTCTCATCATCAAAAAGGATATGCTCCGACTGTTAAATCAATCCCAGAAGAAGCTGAAGATAGGAGGATCAAACAAATCCTCTTTCCTTGCGCTCCTCCCCAAAAACTCCTCCCTCTCTTCCTTTTCTAGATTCAGACCAATCTCCCTCTGTAATGCTTCCTGCAAAATCTTCACAAAAATCATGGCCAACAAAATGAAGAAATTAATGCCCAAAATCATCTCAAAAAACCAAAGTGGGTTTATCAATAAGAGAAAAATAATGGATAATGTTATTATTGTCCAAGAATCTATCCACTCAAGTAATAAACGAAGGGAGAAAAGCATGATAATCAAAATTGATATGGCAAATTCCTTTGAGAGAGTAAGGCACGAATTTCTCTTCCAGGTCATGAATAAATTCGGGTTTGATGACAACTTCATTATATGGACTAAGGAGTGTATTGGAAATCAATGGATATTCCCCTTAGTGAACGGAATACCAACGAACTTCTTTAAAATAAGTTTAGGAATCAAGCAGGGATGTCATATGTCACCTTTTCTTTATAAAATGTTGGAAGATGATCTCTGTCGAGCTATAGAAGCATAAAGACAACAAGGCAACATCTCAGGAATTAAGATGGCAAGTGAGGTAAGAGACCTCAATCATTCCCAGTCCGTTGACGATACTCTTGTGATGGGAGGAGAATCAATAACTATAGCCTAGAGGTTGGAGAACATCCTCACAATATTCTTCAATGCATTAGAGGGAAAGATCAATAAGCAGAAGAGAAACATTTATAGCTGGAATATAGATCAAAGAAATCTAAATGTAATATCTAGGATTCTTAGCATACCTGCACCAACAAATTGGAACAACTTTAAATACTTAGGAATATCAATAACTCTTCAAAAATCATCATCAAAAGAGTGAGAAGGAGTTTTAGACCAAAAAAAACTCTCAAACTGGGGATCCAAGTGGCTAAATCCAGAAGGAAGACTAGTTTTAATGAAGGCAGTTCTATCGGCAATTCCATTTTTTTTAGTTCACTCTCTTCCTAACCCCCAAGGGAATCATAAATTAGCTAAACATGACCCTTCGAAACTTCCTATGCAAAGTGAAAGACAACAAGCACAAAATTCATCTATAAACTAGGCAACTGTAAAGAATTCATTGGAAGCGGGAAGGATACAATTAAGAGATCCAAAGCTCACTAATCTAGCAATGGGAGAAAAAATACATTGGAAAATTGGCACATCAAAATATTGGGTACAACAGGTATTAAGATCAAAATATCTAAGGGGAGGATGCCTGAAGGGGTTACAAAAGCATATGAAATCCGGACAGTGCACACACATGGAATCTTCATAAAGTAGTATGGCCTGACTTCAAGAAAAGCCTCTATTGGATTCCAGGAAATAGTAGCAACATCAGTATATGGAATTTCATAATACATAAAAATTATCCCCTAAAAACCCATACAGATCTCACTCATATAGGAACTTTGATGCAAGGAAAAGGAATTAAAACATTGCAGGATCTCATCCTTTGGAACAAAGATAATGGGGAATGGGAAGGATGGAAAGAATTCAATATTCCGAAAAACCTCTGCCATGAATATGAAAAGATGCTTCAACTATTGGTAAGAGTGTCCCTTATTAACATAAATGCACAATTCAGACAAGGTGGGGGAAGCACAAGGAAATACACAGTCTCGCAAGGATATACAATATTGAGTGAAAGACAAGATCACCATCCAAAATACAAGCAATGGAAACAAATATGGACAACCATGGGACTACCGAAGATCAAGTTTTTTTGTTGGTCAATGGAATGTGGAAGAATACTAACAAGAGACAATCTTAAAAGATGTGGAGTTCAAGGACCCTCACAATGTACTCTTTGCAAATAGGATGAAGAAACAATAATCCATCTTATGTTGGATTTCCCCTTCTCCAAAGCAGTGTGGATCTCAATGTTTGGACCTCTACCCAACGCTGAAGTGATCCCTTCATCAGTCCAAGATATGTTCACCTCCTAGTCAATGAGTTATAAAAAGAAATACACTATAAAATCCCTCCTGTAGAAATCTTGGTTGACTCTTACCAAATTCATAACCTGGAAAATCTATCTAGCTCAAAACAATAGCATATTCCAAAATGAAAAGTTGGATCCCACAATCATAGTGCTCAAAGCAAAGGCACTCTTCCTTGAATGTCTATGCCAATCGAAAGGAGAATCTAAAGGTACTGTAACGGTTGTTGAACAAGAATGGATGTTGGAAGTTGGTAATGTCAGTCCAACAATCCCTCCCTTTCCAAAACCAAGGTTAAAATCATCTTGGAAACTTAGACTTACAAAATAAGAACTTGAAGCATGGAAGAAAGCACAAAATACTCTTGTACTGTGTTTTGATGTAGCATCGAAAAGAAATCCGAAGGATGCAAGAGCAAGAGGGGTTCTCCTCAATCCCTGGGGATAGTTGGAATTACGATTCTCCTGGGGAATAGGAAACACAACCAACAACCATGCAAAAGCACTCACAATCTACCAAGGTTGCAAGCTTGCAAGACATCATGGCATCTAGAAGATTCACATTTTGGTTGATTCAGATATCCTTCTAAAACAATTAAGCTCGACAAGCTATCCTCAGGACATCACACTTAGGCGTATTCTTAAACGGATCAGTAGCATTTAAATACATGGGACAAGTGCAGTTCTTCCACATCCTCGGAATTCACAATGAAGAAGTAGATCAGGAGGAAAATATGCCATGACTCTCCCTCCAACTAGACTCAATTGTTGTGAACCAACCCGATTTACATAGTAACGATTCATAAGAATATGTTAATAAGATAAAATCCATAATGGAAGAAAATATGAGTAAATACGAATATGATATTCTTAGAATACATAGCGGGACTTTTAAAAAGTCCTCTGTTGACTAAATGTGAAAGGATGCAACCTTTAATTTTAATTTTATAGCTAACTTATCTAATTATTAAGTATTATGAATGTTTATTGATGTATTTATATATTATTTTATATTTGTAACATTGCTTTCCTCTTCAAAAATCCTTTGTCCTCGAAGCATATTGATGACAAGGCTTATGTCTTTTTTTTTGCTTATAATGTCGTCACATCTAGATTTACGCCATGTGCTTGTAATGTCATTGCATATTTCTTTGTTTTGTCGTAGTTGACGATACAAGACAATATGAACCTCTGAGTGCTGAGAAAAAAAAAATTAATGTAAAGAATATATACATCTTAATTTAATTCTTTGTGGAACATTGCACTTCCATGATGGATTTTATAAGGAGGTTTACTTGCAATGGTGTCAATAATTTCCGTTAGTTGTGTCGAATATTTAAGATATATGCTTTTGTGATTTGGATGTCGATAAGGAGTTCTTGTAACATTATTTTTCCTTGTCAAAATTGCAGTGCCTTCTTGATTTAATTTAAGTATATGATTTTCTTCAATTGGATTGGCTTATTCTTGAGTTGCGTGGATTGGATCGATAATTGTGTCTTGTTCCACAACTTGTAGTTATAATCGTGAAAATTTTGATGCCTAACATTAGATTTGCTCTAATTTGTTTTCTAACAGCTTGTTATCATTCTGAATCTTTTTAAATGTTTCTTCTTGCGACTTTGCATCATCTTTTAACTTCTTAATATGTTCCACTAGACCTTGATTATGATTTCTAAGATGGCCATTCTCTTCTTCCTTTTCTAATAATTTTCCTTCGATGTCTTCATTAGCTTGCTCCATTTTATGAACATTCTTTAACTTCCTAATTTTCATGACTAGAGTTTTGTTAGTGATTTCTCAACCAAAATATTTCTTCATTATTATTTGAAATTGTTTTAGTGATCCTTGCAATCTCTAACTTGTAAGCATTTTTAATATCGTCATTTTGTTGTGAGAGCTCCTTAATTTGTTATTGACATTAGTATACCTCTAACTATTGGCATATTAATTTCTCTTGAACTTGCACGATTTCCATGTCCTTGTCAATGAGGAGTTTCTTTAGATGCTTTACGTCTTCCTCTAATTCTTCATAGCTTCCATAATGTGATTCTTCATCTGTATTTTACGATGAAGGGATTCTCACTAATGAGTCATGTATTGTTATTTTCTTCTCATGGAAAAAGGTTATGACTTTCTCTTTTGCATTGATGGTGAATGTAAATGTTTCTAACCAGTTAGAACCCAACATTATGTCAATAATATTGTTGTATATAGCTGCAACCATGAATTCAGATGTAAAATTATAATTTAATATCTGTAAGTCTAATTAGTTTATTTTCTCTTCATTCTACTCGCTCTTCTTTACAACTTATTATGGAACTTGTAGTTGATTAGCCACATACACATTAATAAAATTTTCTATCTTAGTTGGACAAATAGCTATGGTAATAGAACTTCCATGAAATGTCATTAACTTTTAGCATTGCAATATTCACTTTCGACGGAACCTTGGAAAATCTTTCTTTTGTCTCTTCCATTTTGACCCTTTTTCTTTTCCAAATTAATTATTATTTCAAAAAAAATAGTGAAAATTATAATAATAATTATTAGAAAATAATAATTAAATATGTATATAATTCAAATAGTTTTTGGGGATATATATGTGTGTGTGTGTTTTAATACAATAATAAATAGTATTATTATAATAAAATGCTACAAAAAGAATTATTATTACATTTCACAAACGCTTCAAGAGGTTGGAAAATAAAACCACGTGTTGTTTTTATTTTTATTTTCTCTTCTTTTTTCTTATCTTTTCTTTTCTCTTTTTTTCTTTTATTCTATGACTTGCTTTTGTAGTGGACTTATTTTCTTCTTCAATTGAAGGGTTAAATGTCAAAGATCATAAAATAATTATGGTCAAAGACCAATTTACCAGAGAAACTCTAAAATTTATACAGCCAAAAGCTAGTGTGAGGTCAAGGACCCGAATTCAAAGAAACTTTGACAATTATGTTTGGCCACAACCCAAAATCAGCAGGCTATGATATTAATGTTGTGAACCAACCCAATCCACACAATAATTATCCGTAAGAATAGGTCAATAAGGTCGAGTAAATATGAATATGATGTTTTCAGAATACATAGCAAGACTTTTAAATAGTCCTCTCGTGACTCGTGACTAAATGTGAAAGGATGCAATCTTTCATTTTAATATTACAACTAATTTATCTAATTATTAAGTCTTATGAATGTTTATGGATATATTGATATATTATTTTATGTTTGTAACATCAACCTCAACAGAATAGTGTCTCGATGGGATCTAATCCCATAACATCATGGACAAAGATAGAAATCGCAGGAATAAAAAATGCAGATATGGCTATGACAATAGAGGTGTTGGAGCAAGAAATTCGACTTCTCCAAGCCCAGGTACATAACTGGGAGACAGATTCAGCAGACTTCTACGGCGCTCTAGAATGCAACAATTTAAAAAATGTGTTCATGTCACTTTATACGTATTTAGACTATGAAACCGAGCAAGTATAGAATAACCACCCAAATTTGCATAGCTAAAAGCATTTAGTTTCATATTTTCTAGATAATAGACTAAGAAATTTGATATCACTAGATAATTTTGAATTTAGGTCTCAAACCCCCTTTGTAACCCTTTCTCCAAAGATTTCAACAAATGTTTTAAATACAAATCCTCTATCTGTTTATGTTATAAAAAAAAACACGTAAATGTATGTTACTTGTAAATAATTTGGTGTAATGAGGGTATTATTATATCCATTCATGCCTAGTGTTTGCATAATACATCTAACTTAGATTAATCATACAACAGGGAGATTTCATCTTATCTTGGGTTATTGTTTAGCTTGTTTCCTTATGTATTTGACATCATACTCAGTCCCAATTGTCTTTTTCATGGTATACTCAACTTCTAGAAAAAGGAATAAACTATCCAAAAAAATACATTTATCATCGATCAGATCACATTATCAAATTAGTACGCCTGGACCTACTATGGGATTACATCATTGTTCCAACAATTAGTTTCAACCACAAGGTGGGGTACTTATTCTAACTTATAATGCTTAGATTACCTAAGTGCATTATTATGAAACGGGTAATCATTCATAGAGGACAACACATCTCTATCGTGGTTATTAGAGAGCCAAGTTAACACCCTTTGGGAGTTTATTGGTCACACTATATAGCCCATTATGTGAATTTTCAGTTGGTGAGATGATTAGAGATATCATATTGAATCATATTGGATTATTTTACATCAATATCAAGTGCATGTGGTTTTTATGAGGACCATTATATACAAAGGTTGGTTTAGCCTCAATTGTTAATCACTAAGAGTTATATGTTCCTTATTTTGTTTGTGATCACAAAAACTAGAACATAAAGGTTTATTGTATGCATTGTGAATATGTTTGTTGCTAAGCCTTCCCCGCTCCCTCTATGCAAAAATATCAAAAAAATACCTCACTAGCCCCTTTCACATGCCTTACAAAAATTCCTCTTAATCAAATATGCCTAAAATTTGTGAATCTTGGAATTGTTTCTAACATAAATATCTCTCTATACAAAAAAATAATCTCACATTGGTTGAGAGATGTGGCACATAACAACTTATAAGCTCCAATATACCATGGTCCTTATATAAGGGGGGAAGCCACAAGGAAGTGGTGCCTCCTAACATAATTATTGCTTGGTTGCAATGTGAGTATGCTTCTTGTTTAACCTTCCCCCCTCCCTGTGTGCAAAAATACCCAAAAAAAAGATCTCATTGGCAATACTCCACAATATCCCTTTAATGTCTTACAATGATGCCCCATACTAAGTAAAATATGCTTAAATGCATCTTGGAATTGTTTCTAGGACATAAACACCTCTCTATACAAAAAAATAAATCCCACATTTGTGGAGAGATGTGGCCCACAACAACAAATAAGCTCCAACATACTATGATCCATATGCCTGTGGAGGTAGCCATAAGGGATTGGTGCCTCCTCCTAACATAATGGTTGATTGGTTGCAATATGAATATGCTTGTTGTTCAACCTTTCCCCCTCCCTCCATGCAAAAAAGTGAAAAGAAAAATCACAATGCCCCTTACTAAGTTGAATACACCTAAAACTTGGGCACCTTGGAATTATTTTTGACATAAATAACTCTATACAAAGAAATAAATCCACATTGGTGGAGAGACGTGACCCACAACAGCATAAGGCCCACTATACCATGATCCTTATGTGAATGGGCGCAACCACAAGGGAATGGTGCTTCCTACTAACAAAATGGTTGATTGGTTGTGATGTGAAAATGTTCAACCTTCCACCCTTACTCTAAAATACCAAAAAAATATCACTAACAATACTCCATAGTGGACATGGAATTGTTTATACAGCATAAATATCTCTCTATACAAAAAAATCAATCCCATATTCGTTGAGAGATGTGGCCCATGACAATATATAAGCTCCAATATACCATGATCCTTATTCTAATGGGGAAATCCATATGGGGGTGATGCCTCTTACTAACATAAATACATCTATAATTATTAAATATAATAAAATTGGCATCCTTATGTCTATGGGAGTAGGCACAAGGAAGTGGTGCCTCCTACTAACATCAAGGTTTATTAGATGTGATCTAAAAGAATTGTTCCTACAAAATAAATACATCTCTATACAAAAAAAAAACACATTGATGGAAGTGGCCCACAAAAAAATATAGGCTTCAATATACCATGGCCCTTGTGTCAATTCAAATAGCCATAGAGAAGTGGTGCCTCCTCTTAACATAATGGTTGATTGGTTGCAATGTCAAAATGTTTGTTCAACGTTGCCCCCTCCCTCTCCCTCTATGCAAAAATACCAACAACGTGTCACAGTACTCCCTTGCAAAAATGTCCCTTACTGATTCGAATTCACCTAAAACATGTCTTGGAATTGTTTTTATGACATAAATACCTCTAAAACAAAAAAAACTAATCTCACATTGGTATAGAGATATAGACCACAACAACACATATAAGTTTCAATATATTATGATCCTTACACCAATCGTGTAGCCACAAGGGAGTGGCCTCCTACTAATGTAATGATTTATTGGTTGTGGTGTGAAAATGCCTATTATTCAATCTTCCCTACTCCCTCTATGCAAAAATACCAAACAATAATTCTCCAAAGTACCTCTTTAACTCGCCTTAGAATTGTTTTCACAACATAAATGCATCTCTNATTGTTTTAAATGCATCATGGTACTTTTTCAAAATCTAGAATCTGTCCGATGATTGTATCATGTATTGATAATGATAAATTGTTTGATTTCTTTGCAAATACTTCTATATCTTGTAAAGTGTTAATTTTTTTCTTGTGTGTGATTTTGCATTTTATAGAATAAAACATATTCTGAGTAGGAACAACACTTTCTTTGTGTGTGATCGGGCCCTTAATCCTTTCTATTTAAGAAATTTATTTCAATGTAATCTACAATGCCTTGAAATGATGAACAAAACCAACAATGGATTCAACATCATTTGATGAACATGATGCACAAATACAAGTCAAACTAGATCAATATCCGTGTACCATCTTCAATATTCTCCCTTCTTCATTTATGTAATTAAAAACAATTGCTACCGATACCAATGGATGTTTGAAATCAACATAGGTTCATCCAAGTCTGGATCTATAAGTATTTAAAAATCTCCAAGATTTCTTACCTTCCTTTTTTATTAAAGATCTTTTCATATTTTAATTACAAGTTTTTTCATCCTTGTTTAAAATTTCAAAAATAAATTAGCTTACTTTTTTTATTTTATTCTAGGTTTTTCTTCATATTTTTTATTCCCAAACATATATATTAAACATTTTATTTATAATGGCTTTTTTTAGTACTTTATTAAAAATACTATAGGAGTTTTTTCATATTTTGAGTTTTTTCAAGTCTATATTATATGAGTTTTTTCATATTTTGATTACAAGTGCTTAAAATTTTCCAAGATTTCTTACCTTGCTTTTTATTATATGTTTTTGTTTCATATTGTTTATTCTCAAGCACATACTTTTTATTACATGTTTTTTCATATAGTTTAATAAAAAGTATGTGCTTAAGATTAAACAATACGAAAAAAACTAATATAGTCAAAATAAGAACAACTCTCATGAACTCCATAGTGAAACATGTCATTGGACTATTCCTAAAACACCATGGGTGGAAAGGATCTGCCATCTCTGTGGGAATAGAAACATTGTAAATGAAAATCACATCCTCTTAGAGTGCCTTGCGTACACCCGCATTATATCTCAGTTTCCTAATCTTTGTTGCAATAATGACCTTCCTAGCCTTTTAACTTGTCAAAATTATAGTGAGTTCGGGACGCTTCTCACCAAGCTCTTTGAGCATAGGAATACAATTTTAAAACAAACTAATTAATTGGTTTCTTTAGGTCCGATAAACCAAAATCTGGTCTAAGAAGACGTTAACCATCATCATCATCACTATTGATCATTTTATCTATAGTGGGCTTTTATTTTTATTACTTTATTTAAATAATATACTAATAAATCAGTCTTTATTATATTAGTATTTTGATTATAAATGTTTAGAGGTTTTTAAGATTTTTTATCTTAATAGGTTATTTCATATTATTTATTTTATTCTTACCTTAATATGTGTTTTTTATATTTTTTATTCCCAAACACATGTATTACACATTTTTTCATATTTTTTATTCATAAGTATATGTATTAAACATCTTAAGTATATGTTTGCACATATATATTAAACATCTTATCAATACATCTTATCAATAGTGTGGGCTTTTATTTTTTAGTACTTTGTTTTTTATATTTTTTATTCCCAAACACACACACATGTATTAAACATTTTTTCATATTTTTGATTCATAAGTATATGTATTAAACATCTTAAGTATATGTTTGCATATATATATTAAACATCTTATCAATACATCTTATAATAGTGTGGGCTTTTATTTTTTTAGTACTTTGTTTTTTATATTTTTTATTCCCAAACACAAACACATGTATTAAACATTTTTTCATATTTTTTATTCATAAATATATGTATTAAACATCTTAAGTATATATTTGCACATATATATTAAACATCTTATCAATACATCTTATCAATAGTGTGGGCTTTTATTTTTTAGTACTTTGTTTTTTATATTTTTTATTCCCAAACACAAACACATGTATTAAACATTTTTTCACATTTTTTCATATTTTTTATTCTAAGTATATGTTTGCACATATATATTAAACATCTTATCAATAGTGGGGGCTATTAAACATCTTATCAATAGTGGGGGCTTTTATTTTTAGTACTTTGTTTAAATAATATACTATAGACGCCCTATACCAACTGTTAAATACACATCACTTCTATAAAAATATCAGTGTTTTACATAAAATATTAAACTTTGCAATTCACATCTAACCAGGGGTAAACTAGTGGCACAACAGTTCATATATATATATGGTCTGGGGCTTTGAAACTTCGGTCATACTTGAAATCCTTATAAATGGTTTAGGAGGTTTTATATATATGTGGTCTGGGACTTTGAAACTTTGGTCATACTTGAAATCCTTATAAATGGTTTAGGAGAAAACCACCGACTTAGAACAATAACGATGGGTACAAACCATATATCAACACTGGGATAAATTAAAAAATGCAATGAACATAATGAAACATACGCCATATTAAGATAACAAAGCAAAGCATTTTCCCCAATAAAAAATTATACCACCATCGGTAATATATATATATATATCGCATCTTCTCATCTATGTTATCAAAAATTCTTTAGCACAAGTAGCTAACAAAAAGAAAAGTCACTCAACATTTTCTATATATATATAAATGTAAGAAGACTTTCAACAAACACTAATGCTCTGATTAGAAACAATAGAAACAACTGACATAAGCAACAAAATATTGCTTGTTATTCAAAAGCTCAGATTGTCTCCAACAAACGAGAAATCACTCTGAAAGTTCAATATATTGAAGTAACAGTGGCAGAGGTAAAGCTATTAATGACTTGGATGGAAAATAATCAAATGACATCGCTAGTACCACGCAGCCACAATACATATGATAACCAGACCAGATATATATCATATACAGGTAGTTTGGAAAATGTGTTTGCTCATGAACGAAGCGAGGCTCTTGGAACAGTTGGCAGCCCAAACTCGTCTGTAGCCTGCATATTTGGATTATGTCATACAAAGCTCAGAAAAAGATTCAGTCTAGAAATTAGATAGTTGAAAGATGAGAAAGCAAAAGTTCAAGAATAAATTGCTGCAACTCATCTGCCATAAGGATACCTGTGCATTGGCTTGTGGAACTGCTGATGCATGACCAGAAGGTGCTGAAGGCAGGTTCAGTTCAGAATCTAAATCAGACTCTTTATCGGGTTGTAAATAAGCAGGCACTCCATCAGTTTGGGTCTCTGAGCCCATGTCAGCTTCCAGGGCATCTAGCTCTGGTACAAAGAACAAAAGAGTAAATAAAACTTCATATTAGACATTTCACTGTTAAGAACTGCAATCAGCTCTAGTAGCTTAGAAGAGTACTAAAGTTTATAGAGCGACTCTATAAGTTAAATTTTCCATGTTGGGATTGTGATTCATCTTCCTTCCTGCCCATTAAGTAGAGACATTACCACCCATTAGTTCATCCTCGTCTATGTCATCAGGCACGCTATAGCTTCTCCCAAGTGAGTCTTGGATTTCTGAACTCATGTCCATTAAGTCCATCATATCATCCTGCATACTCTGCAAAATAGAACAACTGGGATCGTAAGCCACTTTATAAATCATTTGCGTGACAATTGGTTTAGAGAAAATAAATAACAGTGCACGGATTGGCTGGCATACATCAATCTCTTCAATCTTCATTGTTTTAAGTGATCCTTTCAGTTCCTTGTTAGCAGATTTCAAGGCTGTCATCTGCATGGAAGAATCAAGTTTCAGTTGCTAACTTGCTATCACAACTCTGAAAGTTATCCACAAAATCGTATTCCATGCACAATGTGCTACAGTTTGAAAGGCATGCCATGTTACCGTATTCTGAGCATCCTTGATGCCCTCTGTGGCAAATGAAACCTGATCAAGATTAAATGTTTGATTGTAAATCATTTCCCTCTGTCCCTCATACCTGCAATTGTGTAGGAACAGTTTTGGATCAAGTTCATTACATGCATGTACTTTCTTCAGACAAGTTCCATTCAAAAGACAAACGGCATTTTGACATTGTCGAAGAGACTTTATGTCTCAAAGCATGGTTCTTCTATTACTATCTCCTACGAGTCTAAGACATGCTAGAAAATACTTTTTTTAACAGTTGCAAAGATTTATACCCTGTTTGGAGATTATTTCAGCAAACACATCTTTCAATACTTAACAATAAAAGCAAAAGATGCACGAACATAGGAAACATAAAATATAAGCATAAGATGCAGACCAACATAGGAAACATAACATATAACCAAAAGAAGCAAACAATTTACACCAACTTCAATTAGAAAAGTTTGATTGTCTTCCGCTTTTAAAACCTATGTAAGAATGAAAGAAAAACAGTTGGATAGCAACAGGGAATAATGGAAAGAGAAAAAGTGGCTAGCTTTTCAGTTTCCTCGATAGTTGATGTTAGACAGCTTGCTTCTCTGAACAATGAACTCCTATGAAAGAAGAAAGAAGAAGCGTTTTCACTTTTTATAGCTCGCGATTAATGATTTCATTGAAAAGTTGTTACTACCCTCTAGTGATTTTCTGTCATAAAAAACTTCAGCACAATTTCAAAAAACAATAAATAGTCCATGGCAAGACAATGTTGACAATGCAACTAAAGCATCTTCACCTTGTAACGTCCCCATACCCCATAATGCGGATATAAAAAATTTGCTTCAAGAACCCTTGTTCTCCTTTCGAAACACAGGGCATGGACGTTAACACACTCTTCAACATTCATTCTCAGGCTTAGAAACCACTGTAACAGTCGTTCCACCCTTCACAGATCCCTTCTGCGACCGGAAACACATTTTCCACAATGAACCTGTCATTTCCGCACTCCGCCCTCCGTACTCCCCTTTCCGCTGCGGATTCCGGGAATTGGCAACACAATGTGTGGCGGAGATATTCAACTCGCGTTCCACCTTCTGCCTTCAAAACTCGGAAAAAAACAACTTTTCGACGGAATCGTTTAACGACCTACCGCCTTCCGTCTTCTGCCTTCCGCCTTTGGAACTTGGAAGTCAGAAAGACAACTTTTGCCTTAGCCTTAGAACTTTTCTGCACTTTTCCGCTTTCGCCCTCCGCCTCCCGCAGGCGGATCCCGAGGTGCGGAAAACCCACATTTTGCCTTGTTTCAACTGCTCTCTTCCGATTTCCGCCTTCCGCCTTTCCCAGGCGGATTCAAGGGGCGGAAACGCTAAGTCAGATGCATTCTAACTCTGTAACAGGCTTCTAGCCTCCATGAACTTAGGTAAAATGCATTAAAACATACAAGGCATAAACAGATGCAAATGCAGGAACATTCATCAACAGTAAACTCTATAGAAACATTGCAAGCATTCATCATATTCATTCATTCAGCCATTCATTCACAAGCAACTACATTGCATAAACAAAAATGACAGAGAATACTTATCTTGATGATGGAGTTGTCCAGCAACTAGCTATGTCTCTACAACGTTCCACCCAACCATAAGCCAGTGTGTTCATTAATCTCTCAACGCCACTACCACCCCCAAGCTGGGCATGATTTCCACAAGGAACTAGGGAGCAACAGGCTCACACATAGCCAGCACACATCAAAACACAGGGAAACCAACCTACAGTTGGGTTTCTCAAAGCTACCAAAGCAATGACTCACACCTAGTCAAATGCACAACAAGACTCAGCCAAACCAACTAACAGTTGGGCTTATTAGGCTGCTAAGGCAATGGAAAGATAGAATTGCTAAGCTAGTGAGCTCAACCACAGAGCTATGGACACCTCCACCAGATCTATCTAGCTTGGCATTCCACAATTACCTACACACCCAACACAAGGAAGTATTCACTTCACTGCTACACAGTGCCCTCGGGCAATACCTTCCCTTCGAGTGCTCTTCAAGGTGTGCATAAAAGATTTTCCAGCCCCTCTTGATCTGTCTGTGAGGTGTTGATGAAATTGTCATCGATGCCAACATGGACTTGCAGTGGCCCCACAGGATGTCATTGATGCCACCAAGTCCCACCTGCAGTGCCTTGATCCCTTACAGAGTCGGTTTGTGCCTTAAAACACCTTGTACCCAGTTGACAAGGTTCCTGTACCCACAAGCTTGAATCTTGAAGCCACCACCTTGCTGAAGATGTTGAATACCCTGCTAATGATGCTGAAGACCCTGGAGATGGTCCTGAAGCCTTGATGGATGTTGAAGAAGCCCATGAAGCGCCCTCACTTGGTGATTTGATGGTCCCTGCATTCTTGAAGGTTCATGGGGTCTCAGAACCCTTGGAGATGGTTCTCGGGCATGAGGAAGTCTTTGCACCCACTCATATGGTGGCATGATGGCACTTTGATGAAGTCTTTGATGCATTGGTTGGTCCTAGTGCTTGCACTTGATCCCCTTGTGTCATTCGTTGAAAAGGTCATGGAACCCTTGCATGTATTATGATGGTGATGACCTTATATGGTCTCTGACATGTGGTGGATGCCCTTGGCTTGATAAAAAAGCCCTCTTGTACTTGTTGACTAATATGATCACTTGTCACTATGGTCCTTGGTACCCCTCCTTGGAGAGACGTTGTGACACCATGAGGATGATGACACTCTCAACATAATGTTGATGTATGGTGAAAAGGTGGAGCATACCCTAAGACTTAGATGTCTTGTAAACAAACATAAGGTTGACTTTTGAAGAATGTATGTCAAAGACAAAAAAAGATTATGTCAAGTCGGCTCAGTATAAATAAAATATTACATAGCAAGTCGGCCCACACAATGTAACAAAATTTAAAAACATCAAATGGTTATTTGATATGTCAGCCCAATAAAAATATATTATACAAATGAGGTCGGCTTCAATTAAAAATTATAGCAGGTCGGCTCAAAATATAATTGAAAAATTAGTATAAATAACCTCTCAAATCTTCACTTTTGTTGGGTGAAATTTCGGTGGAGCTCTGAGATTTTTTTTGTCTGAGGCAGCCGCAGAACAGCAGGAGCAGTGAAATTCGTGGGAGCAGGCAATGATGCCCTACCTTGTTCAGTGAAAATTTCGGTGGAGTACCTCGCTGACTGTGAAAATTTTTGGGAGCAGCAGTCTGAAATGTTTTCTTTGGTCTTGATCTATCCCAATGAAGATAAAGAGAGAATGAGCTCACTGGCTGTAAAGGACTGAGGCTATTGACTGTGGAGTAGACCAAGGCACAGATCCAAATTTTGAAAGGGATGATATTCTTTCTCGGGCTAGTGTTAGAGGCCTTTTCCACACTAGACAATCCACTGAAATTGTGATGACAGTCCTACCTTAAAACAGTCTTGAGTTCTTCCACCAAAACATAGATTTTTGGCATTGTTTTTGTAGCCCTAATTCTGGAACCGAGGGTTACAACAAAGAAAAATTTGGGTTATTTCAACGAAGATCATATATTGGTAGAGGAAGCATCCAAATATTTTATTTGGGTCAAAATCCTTGGGGTTTCTTCTCTTGAACAAGTCTCGAAACTTACCTAAGCTTGTACACATCTTGGAAACCCTCGCAGCAGACTTGACAGCACTGTAAGTTGAAGGAGGAATTGGTCTTCTTGTTTATCTCGGCCTCATCCAAGCCTAGCTAGAGCTTACTCCAGCTCACAGATAGCAGCAGAGGACTGCTACAGCAGTATGATGATGATAATAAGGTCGAGGTTTAAAGTCTGAAGTCACTGCTGCTAGATCCGAGCCTTCTACAGTCCGAGCTATGGTACAGTAAGGTCATTTTTTAAGTCTACTACAATATACACAGTCCCGGTTTTAATAAGCACATACTCAGTTCAGCTTACACTCTCCACAGTCAACTTTTGCTACAGCAAACTAACATGACAGAGTTGGTGAATATGAGAAGCATTGAAGGCATTTTTGTTGTTTGATGGGGACATGGACGGTAAAAAGAAGATAGACATACAAACTGTTTTTTTTCTCATTGATTTCTGAACAGCAATAAGGGCAGTTCGGTGATAGGCATGTGGGCAGCTAAGTGACTGAGGAGCAGTGTAGCAGCAGCCAAGGTTGCAGCAGAAGGTTCCACAAAAGATCAAGCAATTTTTGGCATTCAAAATTGCTGCAGCAAAATGACTGATATTGTTGGTGGGAGCAGCACTACAGGAAGATCATCCGAAGTTAGGGTATTGCAGACCTGTTCTTCATGTGCACAACAGCAGCAGCAAAAATCCTGAGTTTCTTAAGGCATCAACAGATCTGAATTTTGGATACTGTCCTAAAAGGTTGTGATCTGAATTTTATTTATCCGGTGATTATCTCTTGAAGCCAAATAAACAAGGTATGTAAACAGTGAATGAGAAGATCTGTGTACACTAATGATAGTTGATGCCCAGTCAAAGATCGTGAAGACCTGAGCAGACTTTGTTGAAGGGGGTTCAAAGCTATCTAGAGCAGTGAGAAGATATAACATTCAAACTCTGTATACCGTGACATAAGAAGTGTCCTCTAAACACTTCTATCAGACCATGATCTACAGTCATCAATACTAGTAGCTGCTAAAGGTACATATTCAGGTATGATTTGGTGGATCAATTCTTGTTTTTAGCCTAAAGCCTATCTCTGTACATTAAGGCTTACTGTCACATCAACTCATCAATCACTTGTTTTTTTAATCTGCGATCAACTGTCTCAGCTCATGCTCATCTGCTCATCATCAACGCTGCTCATCATCTCTGCTCATCATATCAACTCTGCTGTAACACTACTCATCATTCTGCCTTATGAACAATCCTCTGCCAACTGTCCAAATCACTGCTCATCATTCTGTGCGATCTACTTATCAATACTGCTGAGCATCAATCATCTTGTTCATCTGCTCATGTTTTCAACACTGCTGGTTATCTGCTCATCATCACTACTGCTGGCCATCTACTGCTGCAAATTATCCTCTGATCAGTACTTCTTCTGCTGGTTAATACAGCTCATTAATCATTCTTCACTGATGCTCTCACTCATCACCATCATGTCATGGATGCACTGTTAATGTCTTCAACCAGTCACTTTCATATCAACTGCTGCTCTAAGAATCTGGTCATACTCTGATCATGCCAATGAACAAAAGATTTGCTCCTGTGCTGCTTATGCCAATCACCAACAGCCAGAAGAAGACAATGTGACACTTTGCCTCTGTTTTCTTGGCTGAGTATGATGACTTCAATCAAACTCAGACTGCTTATTTGACCTGTGGTATTGTGACTGTCACTTGTGGAACATACTTGGATTCTTCAGAATGTTTTTGCTTCATAATAAATTTTGTATCTTCACCTTTGTCAACAGAGATCACACTTTTCTTATGCTATGTCCAAAATGATCTTTGTTATCAATCCTTGGTGTTCTTCATGCATGCCCAAGTATTCAGTTCTTGATAGTTTGATTAAGACTAATGTACAGAGATAGGCAAGACTAATGTACAGAGATAGGCTTTAGGCTAAAAACAAGAATTGATCCACCAAATCATACCTGAATATGTACCTTTAGCAGCTACTACTATTGATGACTGTAGAGCATGGTCTGATAGAAGTGTTTAGAGGACACTTCTTATGTCACGGTATACAGAGTTTGAATGTTATATCTTCTCACTGCTCTAGATAGCTTTGAACCCCCTTCAACAAAGTCTGCTCTCAAGGTCTGCTCAGGTATTCACGATCTTTGATTGGGCATCAACTATCATTAGTGTACACAGATCTTCTCATTCACTGTTTACATACCTTGTTTATTTGGCTTCAAGAGATAATCACCGGATAAATAAAATTCAGATCACAACCTTTTAGGACACTATCCAAAATTCAAATCTGTTGATGCCTTAAGAAACTCAGGATTTTTGTTGCTGTTGTTGTGCACATGAAGAACAGGTATGCAATACCCTAACTTCGGATGATCTTCCTGTACTGCTGCTCCCACCAACAATATCAGTCATTTTGCTGCAGCAATTTTGAATGCCAAAAATTGCTTGATCTTTTGTGGAACCTTCTGCTGCAACCTTGGCTGCTGCTACATTGCTCCTCAATCACTTAGCTGCCCACATGCCTATCACCGAACTGCCCTTACTGCTGTTCAGAAATCAATGAGAAAAAAAACAATGTGTATGTCTATCTTCTTTTTACCGTCCATGTCCCCATCAAACAACAAAAATGCCTTCAATGCTTCTCATATTCACCAACTCTGTCATGTCAGTCTGCTGTAGCAAAAGTTGACTGTGGAGAGTGTAAGCTGAACTGAGTATGTGCTTATTAAAACCGGGACTGTCTATATTGTAGTAGACTTAAAAAATGACCTTACTGTACCATAGCTCGGACTGTAGAAGGCTCAGATCTAGCAGCAGTGACTTCAGACTTTAAACCTCGACCTTATTATCATCATCATACTGCTGTAGCAGTCCTCTGCTGCTATCCGTGAGCTGGAGTAAGCCCTAGCTGGGCTTGGATGAGGCCGAGATAAACAAGAAGACCAACTCCTCCTTCAACTTACAGTGCTGTCAAGTCTGCTGCGAGGGTTTCCAAGACGTGTACAAGCTCAGGTAAGTTTCGAGACTTGTTCAAGAGAAGAAACCCCAAGGATTTTGACCCAAATAAAATATTTGGATGCTTCCTCTACCAATATATGATCTTCGTTGAAATAACCCAAATTTTTCTCTGCTGTAACCCTCGGTTCCAGAATTAGGGCTACAAAAACAATGCCAAAAATCTATGTTTTGGTGGAAGAACTCAACACTGTTTTAAGGTAGGACTGTCATCACAATTTCAGTGGACTGTCTAGTGTGGAAAAGGCCTCTAACACTAGCCCGAGAAAGAATATTGTCCCTTTCAAAATTTGGATCTGTGCCTTGGTCTACTCCATAGTCAATAGCCTCAGTCCTTCACAGCCAGTGAGCTCATTCTCTCTTTATCTTCATTGGGATAGATCAAGACCAAAAAAAACATTTCAGACTGCTGCTCCCAAAAATTTCCACAGTCAGCGAGGTACTCCACCGAAATTTTCACTGAACAAGTTAGGGCATCATTGCCTGCTCCCACGAATTTCACTGCTCCTGCTGTTCTGCGGCTGCCTTAGACAAAAAAAATCTCAGAGCTCCACCGAAATTTCACCCAACAAAAGTGAAGATTTGAGAGGTTATTTATACTAATTTTTCAATTATATTTTGAGCCGACCTGCTATAATTTTTAATTGAAGCCGACCTCATTTGTATAATATATTTTTATTGGGCTGACATATCAAATAACCATTTGATGTTTTTAAATTTTGTTACATTGTGTGGGCCG
The DNA here is from genome assembly GCA_001517045.1 of Pseudotsuga menziesii. NCBI lineage: Eukaryota > Viridiplantae > Streptophyta > Pinopsida > Pinales > Pinaceae > Pseudotsuga > Pseudotsuga menziesii. The sequence goes on along the minus strand of LPNX010304658.1, from coordinate 141,513 downwards.
ACCTGCTATGTAATATTTTATTTATACTAAGCCGACTTGACATAATCTTCTTTTGTCTTTGACATACATTCTTCAAAAGTCAACCTTATCTTTGTTTACAAGACATCTTCTAAGTCTTAGGGTATGCTCCACCTTTTCACCATACATCAACATTATGTTGAGAGTGTCATCATCCTCATGGTGTCACAACGTATCTCCAAGGAGGGGTACCAAGGACCATAGTGACAAGTGATCATATTAGTCAACAAGTACAAGAGGGCTTCTTTATCAAGCCAAGGGCATCCACCACATGTCAGAGACCATATAAGGTCATCACCATCATAATACATGCAAGGGTTCCATGGCCTTTTCAACGAATGACACAAGGGGATCAAGTGCAAGCACTAGGACCAACCAATGCATCAAAGACTTCATCAAAGTGCCATCATGCCACCATATGAGTGGGTGCAAAGACTTCCTCATGCCCGAGAACCATCTCCAAGGGTTCTGAGACCCTATGAACCTTCAAGAATGCAGGGACCATCAAATCACCAAGTGAGGGCGCTTCATGGGCTTCTTCAACATCCATCAAGGCTTCAGGACCATCTCCAGGGTCTTCAGCATCATCAGCAGGGTCTTCAACATCTTCAGCAAGGTGGTGGCTTCAAGATTCAAGCTTGTGGGTACAGGAACCTTGTCAACTGGGTACAAGGTGCTTCAAGGCACAAACCGATTCTGTAAGGGATCAAAGCACTGCAGGTGGGACTTGGTGGCATCAATGACATCCCGTGGGGCCACTGCAAGTCCATGTTGGCATCAATGACAATTTCATCAACAATCTCCCCCTTTGTCATTGATGACAACAACTCATGCTCCCCCTATGAGCATGCTCCTCTCCCTTTGTTCTCATTTCTCCCCCTTTGGCATCAATGGCAAAGGGTGTCCACATACCTGTGTCTGAGATCTCTGATCACTGCTGACTGCTCCCCCTGTCAATATGCACGATCCTAGGACCTTTCTATATGTCTGGAGTAACCATCCTTTCTCCTTTGAGTTCATTCTCCAGCCTCATGAACTCAAGGTGTGTTAAGGTCTTTGAGAGACCTTACACTTGGCTTGCCGTATGGCAACCATCTTCCCTGCTCTGATCAACCTCTCCTATCTGCAACTGCTCTGTCTTCCTCATCCATACTTGCTTCTTGGCATCTGTCCTTTGAGCATTTGTTCCTCCATTTGTACTGGCTTTCCTTGATGAGTTGTCTAGGTAACTTCTCGAGGATTGTTTTCGTATACTCCAACAATCTTGAGCTTTGTGCCCAAGGCCACTGCAGCTATAACACCTCATCGTACGATAATGGGCAGCAATGTGATCAACATTGTTGCATGACCAACATCTGACTAAGCTGTTGGAGCTTCCAACACTTCTTTGATCAACTTCATTTCTCCATGCTTGAGAGTGTCCTTGACTGTAGACATTTGTCTTCTGATCTTCAAATCTTCTTGCTGATGTGTATGGAGTACTCCTTCTTGGTTGACTTCTTTGACTGGCACATTCATGGGCTTTGTGTCCAAACCCACTGCAGGTGTAGCATCTCAATGTGTGACATTTGGCAGCAACATGTCCGACTTGTTTACATGTCCAACATCTAACTAAGACATTGGGGCTTCCAGCCCTTCTTCTTCCATAGATCCTACAATCCATAGCCTTATGGCCAAAGTTAGAACAAAAATAACAATAACCATTGAAGCCACTTTCATACCTGGGTCTTGTAGTTGTTTCCTTTATGAAGTTGCTTTGATGAATAGACCTAATTCCTTGTTTCATCTTTGAACTTCCAAAATCCTTGTTGTCATGTGCAGGTGCCTGGGGAGCAGCTTTGGACATTGATGGACATGCTTCTGGAGTCTTCAGAGACCAAGTGTCATCTTCAAATTTTTCTTTGTTCTTCTTGTAACCAAGACCAGTTTTGTCGAGTGGAGATCTTTGGCAATCTAAGATCTTATCTAAGACAATTGAACTGTCCTGGAGTTTGACCAAGGATTCATTCTTCTTACCTTTCTTCTTAAGACCAACTACCTCCAATTCCAGCTTCTGGACTGTCTCCTCCTTTTCTTCTAGCTGACTCTTCAAGATTTCTTCTGTCCTCTTGGCTTCCTCCAGCTGAGTCTTCAGATCATGATTGACCTCTCTAGTTTCTTCAAGCTCTTGAGCAGGCTTTTCTGATTCTTCCTTTTGACTGATCAAATCAGTCTTTAATTGTTCAACTTCAACATCTTTGCCTTGCATTTGATTTCGCAACTCTTTGTTCTTGTCTTTGAGCTTTAGAAGCAACACTTTCATTGACATGGTCTTCTGCTGATATTCATTCAAGGAGTCCAAGATTTTCTTTTTGAAGATCGTGAAATCACTCTGGTTCAGATTTACTGTGTTTAGGAACCAATTGGCTCTGAGATCAATATTTAGCAACGTGAGATGTATCTCATGTGCAGTCTTTGATAACCCTTCATCATCTTCTACAAGAACCTTCTCAATTTCATCACACAAGCTATCATTATAATCACAAGAGTCCATACCTTTATTAGAGTCCTCTTCTTGTTTATCTTCTTCTTGATTGAGCTCTTCTGGGGGCTGGTCTTCTGATTTCTGATCTGTCTTTTCGAGTTTTGGTCTTGCCTTCTGATACTCACTCTCCAGCTTGAACCATAGGTCTTTTGCTGAAGTGTACTCTCCTACACTTTCCTTCACTGAGCTGGGAAGTCCATCCATGAGGAACTTCAAGGCTGTAGTGTTGTCCTTCTTCGCTTCCTTCTGTGCAGCTGGTTTTCCTTTCTTGTTTGATGGAGCGGCTGGATTGATGACAATTTCCCAAATACCAAACTTCTTTAGATAAGCCTTCATTTTGCTGCTCCAACTGAAATAATCTGTGACATCAAGTACAGACACGTCATTGCTTGATAACTCTTTCTTTTCCTCCATTGTGTCTAAGGATCTCCTTCAAGCTTGCTAGGCTTGTGACGAAGGCCGGCTCTGATACCAATTGTTATAATACACAATATTAAACATACCTTGTACATCATGTCGTCATCACTGAATATGTCTCTTCTGTAGATGACTAGAACTGTAGATAATGAAGTTAAACTGTGGCTGTGAAATACTTCAACCCAGAACTATCTCTGTAGGTCTGCAATTTGATCTGGGACTGTTTGTGTGCATCTATGCTTGCACCATCATCAACAACATAAGTCCTGTAGCATGCTTTGTTACTGGATATCAATATCTCACACTTGGGTTGTGTAGACTTCTCCAAATCAAGGGCTGTGATAAACTCCTCCAAATTCCTTCTGTTGTTTGGTACTGAACGAAACTTCAACTTGACTGCCTCAAGACTTACAAATTCGGATGCTTGATGACTGAGTTATTTTGTGCAAAATCGGTTCCTTCACACTGCTGTCAAGTATATGGTTCAGCTAACATAGGACTTTGGGCTCCTCAAAACAAATAGGAAACTTCTCAAGAGAAAAAGAAATCTCTGCTGCAAAAGAACCTCTTACTACTGCCACTGCTCCTACGAAACCTCAGTTCATGAGTTCAAACATTTCACCCACAAATATCAGAGATTACAACTTCGTCTTTAGCTGCTGCTACAGTCTGTATTACCCACGAGATTTCCTCAGACAGCTCGCAATTTCAGAGCCCTTTTTTTTTTTCACCAAAAAAAAAACTCAGTCAAGAAGGTCAGCAAAACTTGGATCTTGCTTAAAAAGAAAAACTCAGGTCCATTGCTTTCTTCTGCTACCAAAAACCTAGGAAAACTTCAGATTTACTGCTGCTCCTTAGCCACTGTAAAAAAACCTCAGAGTACTGCTCCTAAAACCCGAAAAACCTCAGAAGGCTAGCGAATTGTTCATGGTTAAAATGATGGGCAGTTGTGTATTTATACTCGTTTGATGAAGAAAATACTGGAGCCAACCTAGGTAAATTTAATAAAATTTAAAAGCCATTATTTAAAGGAGCGGACTTCTTCTTTATGTTTTATTAATTAAAGTTTTAATTTAATATTTAATCAAAGTAAATTTTAATTAAGAATAAAGGGAGGTTAGGGTTTTTTTTTTGGGTATTTAATTAAAAATAAATTTAGAAGGGTTGATCTTTATAGATGGATGTTTAGGGTAGGTTTTTAAGTGTTCAAAAACTCTTTCCTATTTAATATTTAGTTTGTTTGTTTTATCAATACAACTCCATAGTAAAAGGTAAGGGTTTAAGTAGATTATTAATATTGTTTTAATATTTTAACTTAAGAGTAGAGGTTTAATGTATTGTGGGTTTAGGGACTTCTCCTAGGGTACCAAGACCTTAATAGCACGCAAATGACTACTGAAGGGGTCATTTGGACCCTTGCAACTTTTTTTGACCCACTTAGGGTTACTTGAACACTCTACAGGGCTTTTGGCAATGTCCCAAGGGCTCCAAGGGCTTCAGACTTGGGCTTGGACAAGATCAAAAGGTCTCCTTAGACACTAACACTTACTCAACCCTCAGAGGCTCCTCAAGGGGCACTAAAACACACTAACACACACCTGTTGGCATCAATGACAATTTAGTCAACAATCTCCCCCTTTGTCATTGATGACAACTCCAAAGCTCCCCCTTCGAATGAGCTACCTTTGACCACACAACTCCCCCATAGATCATGCTTCTTTTACCTACCTTGTTCAGACCATGCTCTACAGTCATCAATAGTAGTAGCTGCTAAAGGTACATATTCAGGTATGATTTGGTGGATCAATTCTTGTTTTTAGCTTAAAGCCTATCTCTGTACATTAGTCTTAATCAAACTATCAAGAACTGAATACTTGGGCATGCATGAAGAACACCAAGGACTAATAAAAAAGATCATTTTGGACATAGCATAAGAAAAGTGTGATCTTTGTTGACAAAGGTGAAGATACAAAATTTATTATGAAGCAAAAACATTCTGAAGAATCCAAGTATGTTCCACAAGTGACAGTCACAATACCACAGGTCAAATAAGCAGTCTGAGTTTGATTGAAGTCATCATACTCAGCCAAGAAAACAGAGGCAAAGTGTCACACTGTCTTCTTCTGGCTGTTGGTGATTGGCATAAGCAGCACATGAGCAAATCTTTTGTTCATTGGCATGATCAGAGTATGACCAGATTCTTAGAGCAGCAGTTGATATGAAAGTGACTAGTTGAAGACATTAACAATACATCCATGACATGATGGTGATGAGTGAGAGCATTAGTGAAGAATGATTAATGAGCTGTATTAACCAGCAGAAGAAGTACTGATCAGAGGATAATTTGCAGCAGTAGATGGCTAGCATTAGTGATGATGAGCAGATAACCAGCAGTGTTGAAAACATGAGCAGATGAACAAGATGATTGATGCTCAGCAGTATTGATAAGCAGACCGCACAGAATGATGAGCAGTGATTTGGACAGTTGACAGAGGATTGTTCATAAGGCAGAATGATGAGCAATGTTACAGCAGAGTTTATATGATGAGCAGAGATGATGAGCAGCGTTGATGATGAGCAGATGAGCATGAGCTGAGACAGTTGACCGCAGATTAAAGAAACAAGTGATTGATGAGTTGATGTGACAGTAAGCCTTAATGTAAAAGCAAGCATGTCTTGCTTTTGAGGTTAGGACACCTCAAACCCTTCTTAGCAGGGTCTAAGAAAACCAAGCAGGGTCCTGGATGCAGAGTAGGTGCTCTATGTATCAGTAGGTGCTGATTTTGCCTAATGGTTGTAGCCGAACCAAAACTAATATAAAAATATTACAAATTTATATGGTGTGGTGTTCTTCTGTGTTATGGTTCTTGATGATTTAAATGCTATGATATGTGAATGATGAAGTTTATGAAATGATTATGAGATTGGTAGAATAATGGAATGATGATTTGGTAGTTAAGTGTGACAAGTTAAAAAAAGTTGTAAATATTGCTTTACACTGATTCACCCCCCCTCTCAGTGTCTAACATGAGGTTCCTCTCTTCACTAGGTTTATCGACGAATTTTGGGCCTCTTCCACTCCTAAGTCTTCAGACCAAAACAGGGATGCACATCACAACAACCCACAAGGAAAACACAGCCACACAAGCTTCACTCTGTAACACAGAGGAAACAAGGTCTCATACCCCTCTATAGCTCAGGATAACACTGTAATCCCACAACCAGGGTTTGACAAAGGAAACACTTGCAGAAATGCATAGCATCATTCTGTTAAAAACCAAAACACTCTACGACTCCGGCTGATGAACAATGCATAATCGTGAATGAACGAATGGTGCCCTCCAACAAGGAAAACCACAACAAAACTCTTCCGCGATGGAGAAAAAGGACGAACCGACTCGCATCACATGCTTCCTTGCATCAAAAGCAAGAATACGGCTTCCCAAACTGCAGACTTGCAGGTTTGCTCAGACACACAATCAGACTGCTATGCCTTGCTTTGCCCAAGGCATTAACCTCAACCAACTTTTGGAAGAAATGAATGATCGAGAACAGAGGACAAAAAGGTAGCTGAGGGTTCATGGATTCCTCCATTGACATTTGGTCTCACCCTATTGGCTCAGGAGTTTGACTAATTCCCCTCCCTATTCCTTGTGAAACCATGCCCCCATCTCTTTCACGTTGCAGTCCCATAGCTAGTTGTGGTATTTTAGCAATTGCATATTTACATGATACATCAAAATATACAGTGTATGACTCATGACCATAACCATATGCATCGACCTTGAACACTTATACACAATACACCAAATTGATGGCAGGGCCTTGGCCTTGAGCTCTTTGCCATGATTTAAATACAATATATACATCATGTACAATTTCAATACCATGGGGTCAAAACCGAGGTATTACACACCTCAGTTCCTAACTTGTTCTTTACAATCTCCCTGCAACTACCTATACACGGCCAATAATTGTCTTTTCATCTAAACCTATCTCGCCAAAAATTAAGAAAATGTTGGGGTCAATAAATCTAGCTTTTACAATTGGCCAACATAAAAAAGCAAGGAGAAACTGCACATTAATGAGGAATCATACCAAGCATATATAATTTACTCTAGCATAACCACCTACTTGTATTCAGAATTTTATCCACTTTGGCACATTAGTCAATTTTTTCCTTGGAATCTAACTCCCGGGAAAACTCCTAAGCACTTACCCTCATTTTAAGAATGGTACCCAATGTAAAGCTAGTGATGCCCAAGCTCCAAGCCCCTCACCCTGAAAGAATCGGGGAGAATCAAGTCCATGACCTCCCCTACATCGAGAGAGAGATCTCATGTCTGGCTCATGACCACTTAAGCTAACCTTCAGAGCTACATTAATCAAATCATTAACACCTCTGCGATTAAATAATCAACTTTAGAACATTGAGAATAATCCTACATTCCCAGCCCCATTGAAAAGGGTATTCTTCATAGAAAATTGCATTCATATGCCTAGTTTAGTTTACTCAAAAAAGGTCTTGCTAATGGATCGTAGCACCATTGTCTTGTAAGGAGCCATATGGTTAAAGGCAAAATTTGGGTCCTTATAAACAAGTCAGTGTATGAATTTAAGGGATGGTCTAAGCTCATGTATTAAGTTTAACTAGTTTGAGGCCTAATTATATACAAGGCATAGAGATGTGAACATTCGAGTGATCAATGTCTAGGTCTCAGTTTTGTTGATATTTGAAAGTTCAAGGTAGCCATTTTCCTTCATTAAACATAATGAACTTTTGTATATCTCAATACCACATAAGAATGCAAACATTGATTATTTCAATCAAGTAAAATAGAACAATTCAATATCTCGCAAGTTTTCTTTGAAATTAAATAGGACAGGATGATTTTTTTTGTGACTAGGGAAATCGACAACTGGGGACTGGTCTGGTACTCCCATGACACAGGGTCCAGGGATCCATTTTCACTACCACTATACCCCTAGGTGCCCCACAACCGCCCGCAAACATGGGACACAGGTAAGCCTGGGTGTGATTTGAACTCGTGACCTCCTACACAGGTAAGCCTGGGTGTGATTTGAACTCGTGACCTCCTTTACAACATGTGACTTCATATCAAGCGAATCCTCAATGGACCACACCTGTGCAGGCAGAACAGGATGATTATTATCATATATATATAAACACATGTATAATCTATTAATCAATGATCAAAGATCAAAGGTCAAAATGGTTTGCATGTGGGATTTATAACAACCAAAATTGCTCTAATGATGTAAAAATTTGTTAAATCCATGCTGAAATGTTTTTCCTCTGAATGTTAATGCTACAGCTCATTTGCGAAGCAACACTACTATGCTACATTCACTAGTTTCTATTCACTGTTTAATTGAAACATCCTTGGGTTGACACAGTTTGTTAAAGCATATTGAAAAACAGCAGCTCGTAACATATCACTTTGTACCATAGTTACATATATCGACGATATATCGCCCATATCGTGATATATCACGAGTCATTTCCCTTGGCGATATATTGCCACTAAAAAAATCACGACATTTACGACTTTTTGAATATATCGTGATATATTGAATGTGCCGCGATATATTGGGAATATATCGCGATATATTGGAAAAAATCACCCAGCTAAAAAAAATTGCATGGAATTTGGGAAATAAATCCATATATCGCGATATATTGGAAAAATTCGCCCTGCTAAAAACAATTGCATGGAATTTGGGAAATAAATCCATGGGTTAAGTTTTTGGCAGTGTTATTAAAACCAGAGATAATAAATGGTAATATTAAATTCTTAAAGTAAAAGGATAGAAACTGAAAGTTTAGGAAAATGCCACGTAAAAGGATAGAAACTCAAAGTTATAGAGAACTAAGTCACAGGGTTCGCCAAACCTAATCCTTGAGGTTCGAGGTTCGGCGAACCTCAAAAAAAATTTAAGGTTCGTTCAGGTTCGGCGAACCTAATGCCGAACCTAATCAAGGCGAACCCGAACCTAATGCCGAACCTAATGACGAACCTAATTGATTTTCGAATTTTTAATTAAAAAAAAAGGGTACCCTAGCACCCAACACCAATTGGACCACAGCTTTTAAGTGCAAGCAGAAGTAAGACAATAATAAATGTAAATTAAAACCAGTGTCCATACTTCCATGCAAGTAAATTGCTGAAATCAATAAACAAGTAACCCATAGCATCCATAGACCCAGAAATCAGAATTGAAACAAAAACACCAATCACTGGAGCAAGATAAAATAAATTGTTTATCCTCCATACAAGCCAGTAAGGTATATTGGACTGTTACTAAAATAAATCATTGATAGGTTTTTATCTACAGCTGGATAGTGTTTTTATTTAGTCCAAGATATTGAGAATAGACCTATGGAGTGCCTCCTAGGTTCTTAGTTTATCAGATAACTTTTTGTCCTTCAATTTTGGTGTGAATTTTTTTCTGCAACAACTGCATTGCAAGACACTCTAGTAATACATTTATCCTCGAATTGACTGTAAATTCAGTGTTTTGTGGGGTTTCTCAGGAACGTTTAAACTTTAAAGTTTAAAATATTTATTGTCATGACTCACTGGGCAAAATTAAAAATTCTCACTAGTCAAAAATTATTAAATGTAATCACAGATTCACAACATAGTTGTTGGCATAGACGCTAGAGCACAACTTAGCACCAAAATGTTGAGTCTAGACTCAGATGCCCATTAAGTAAATTTAAACAATATTGTCAATCATGCATAAAAGGCCTGTCATTATGCTGCCATTTTGCTCTTAGATGCATATAATTTTGTTATTCAAATTTCATGCTAGGCCTATATTTATTGTTAATTGATCATGTATGTCTATGTTAATTTAAGTTGTCTATAAATGAAATGTTCTCTATAATTTGAAATAGCAGAAACATGCTCTTAGATGCATAAACTTGTGAGCAGACTTGTCATAAACAACAAGTGTATATATATATATTCGAACCTAATGTCGAACCTCATCGAAAAATTCGAACCCGAACCAAACCTAATGCTCGCCGAACCCGAACCCGAATCGTGTGACTTAGATAGAGAATGCCACGTAGAAGGATAGAAACTGAAAGTTAAGGAGAATGCCACTTTTACTTAAATGTTTAACATTACCATTAATTGTTTTAGGATGTTTGAGAGTGGTTCCAACCTCATCGGACTTCATATGCAAAAAGTAGAATTTTAGATCCCACTCAGAATTCAACAGACTTAATAGTTTTCGGGATTTCAAGATTGCAACAATTCCACAGGATTTTATCAAGTATGAGGATATGGGATTGGCATTCAATCAAGCACATCAACCCCTCTATGTACCTTGATGTTGGTGGCATTGACTGTTGAAATCTTTGATCATGACCTTAATAAAAATGTACCCTTCACTCATTAAGCATGGAAAGTTTCATCAAAATTGTAGAGTGTTGACTAATGTCATTGGAGGATCAACTTCGAGATTCGAGGTAGAGGCAAGGGCTAGAGCCTAGAGGGGGGGGGCATAGGGTGTTGTCGATGAATAGGATCCCAATATAGGCAATAATTTTTATGATATGCAGTTATGGGAGGAGATAACTCACATTGGTTTCCACCTCAGCCCCATTACCTTCCACCATAGCCCGAGTATTTGGAGCTTCCAATTTGACACCTAACTCATCCAAAGCTCCTACAGGACCCCCTACTGCTTCCAGAGGAAGAATGGTGCCCCTTGCCTATAAAAGGGGTAGAGGGGATCGATGATTCCTACTATTTATCATTGTACTATGTAGTATCTAGAATCTAGATGCCTCATGATTCATGATGATTCATCTCTTGAAAGACATTTATTTTGATCATTTGATGTGATTTTCTATCATTCCATCATGAACATATTTCAATATTTTCAGTTTATAGTCGATGTGTGATCATTATCCACCATTTGACATCTTATATATCTTATATATTAGTTGTATTTTCATATTTATGTAGTAATGTGTTTATTTGATGTTATTGTTGCTTTAGATGTTAAAAAAATTGAAAAAAATGGTTATTTTTGTATTTTTTTATGCTTTACGACATTTGCCGATATTTTCGCCGTTGTTGCCAATATTTTACATTTCGGACCCTTGGCGATATATTCGTCGACACGATATATGTTACATTTCGGACCCTCAGCGATATATTCGCCGACACGATATATGTTACATTTTGGACCCTCGACGATATATTCGCTGACACGATATATGTAACTATGCTTAGTACAAACACGTGTAAAATATCCAGTTATCCTTAAATGTAATAATGTTTCACTTTGTACAATTTTTGGAGTAAAATATCCAGTTATTCTTAAATGTAATAATGTTTCACTTTGTACAATTTTTGGAGTAAAATATCCAGTTATTCTTAAATGTAATAATGTTTCCATCAAGAAAAAGAAATTCCTGAATAGAAAAGCAAAACTTCTACAGTATTATTTTATTTTCATAATCAATGCCGGCATTCTATTAGAGTTTGCAGTAATCACTGCTTTAGTTATAAAATTATAAGAATTGGAAATGGAAAAAATGTAACCTGCTAGCACATCATGAAAATAAAAGTCAAAACTAAAACACTATTAACAGTGTGATTAGACAACGTATAAATATCAATAACAAAGGAGTCGGGAGATGAAGAACTTACATCCTCTTTTGCTTGAGTATCCTCATAGCCCGAGCTTTTATAGCCTCTTGAGCAGGGCCTGGCCTAGTCTTCTTTATTTGTTCTTTATATCTAGCAAGCTCGATATCAAGTTTCCTAACCTTTTCATCCACTGAGTCACCTCTTTTGTTGATCTGCATACATAGGAAAAACAAATGACATAATTGATTGTGAATCATTCTTCCTCCAAACATTAATCTCCATATATCATTCAACTCAAACATTAGCAAAAAAATTAATATGAACAAGGGGCATAAAGAAGAGTAAAATGGAAAATTTTCTAAACTACATATCAAAAATCAACAGCATGTGATTATAATAAGTCAAAAAGTTGCTTGCATTTAGGAACGAGGTAGTGTGCATGCATGTCAAAATTCCAGTGGTTCCGTTTTTTTGCTAACTTTGATGATCTTCCTTTTTAATTCACCTAACAAGTTATTCTATCTCAAAATCGCCAGCTTCACCTAGAGTGGCTCTTATAAATAGGGTTTGGAATCAGGATGTAGTAGTGGGGCAAGAAAGATGGATGTATGCTCATCTTTATACAAATAGATTAATAAAAATTATTATTGACCTATGTCAAATATTTGCAACGATATAGCAGTTAGTAGATATAAATTGTTATATATTGAATGCCATTTGTGTGTCATTGAACTAATCTTTGTGACTGACAAGTTTATAATGGTTGTGCAGTGTAGCCTCTCTGTCTCTTGCATTCCAAGAAAATTCATTGACAGGGGCAACAAGGGCCAATGGCCATGCTTTAACAAGTGCAATGAATCAAGCAATGTCATTTTCTTAACTATAACTGTCCTTTGATATGGACATACCGTTGCAATTAGCACTCCCTTGCTTCATTTTCAATGCACACTTAAATTGCACTGCTATGTTGTGTATGCTACAAAGTAGTCAACGCAAGAAATAATTGTTATCATTAGCACTGGGTTGACATGTAAGAACGTATTTCTTGAAGGGATAAGCATCCTAACCATTTTTCACCTTTGTTCCTACGGCATATCAAGGCAGGTCATTATCAAATATCAGAAACCTTTGTTGGTTGTTATAATTTATTATGCTTGATCTCATTCTCCAGTTTATAAATGTATGAATGATATGAATTAGCTTCAAAGTTATGATTAAATGTCCTTTAGTCAATCCAATTGTAGATTTGTTAACCTGACCCTAATTTCAAACAGCCATAAGTTTTACAGATGCCAATTTCCCATGTTCATCTTGCAATTCCAAATAATGATTAAAATTATTGTCGGAAAATGGCCAAGAATGAAAAGGGACATATCCTTCAAGAATGTGAATTTATGAAAATATCTCCATAAATAACTTTTTGGGAGCTGCATAAATTTTATTAATGTTTCCCTGCTAAGAGGGTTTTTTTTGCCAAATATCCAGAAAAGTACATTTTTTAAGGAAAAATAGTGTGAGTGAAATCTTCTACAGCCTACAAGCAATCACCAGTTCAGTCCCTTTTAGTCAGTATGCGCAAAGGCACAGAGAAATGTGCCAAAAACACAAAGTAGAATGAATGAGTAAGGGAGAACTGAGGACTCTATGCGGCTGCAGAACTTGACTTAGCATCATTCCCTGTCACAAAATGTTTTCCATCCACTGAAATTCAAAACCTTGCGGATAAAGAGGGAATTTGCAAAACAGTAAATGGAGTTTCCAATTATAAAAGCAACAATAAATCAGAAAACTTGCAACAGAAAAAACAACATACAATGCAGAGGACACACATATGCAAAACTGTAAGATCTAAATATAAATTTCCCACGATTCAATTGCTTGAGAACCACGCACCCAACAGAGAAACCACCAACCAAATTTCCGTATTACACCACACTGATCCCACAGACCAATCCCTTTTATAAGATAGTTAGATTTTGATTCAGGCCATGCTCATAGTCTAAACATATCTATGAGGTGTCGATGTTTTAGCAGGGCTTAAATAATGCACACCAGGACAACTAAACCCATGTGTTCCTCGGGCATCCCTAGTAATCCAGGCGACAAGAACAGTCCTCCAAATCATACTTGACTCTTTTTCCAAGGGAATGCCAACTGCACCTTGTGTGACCCAGCAGGAGTACAAATCTTGTTGGGGACCTTAGAGAGATTATAGGGACCATCAGCAATTCAAGAGGCCAAGGTTTTCCGGGAAGTTAAAACTATTGACGTCGATGGGGGTGGAGATTACTTCAGCAATGAGGTTGAAAATGTTAAGTCCAATATCAGTTTTCCTTTTCATTGTGGTTTACCCCACCCATAAGAATGAGGCTGGGTTCATGTCCCAGGTAAATTTGCCAGAATAGATACCATCTCAAACCTGGTACCTAAGATAAAGGAAGCCTAATTGTTAGGGTGCAGTCCATCGAGGCATGATGCTTGAACCAGTTGCAATTTAATGACGAGAGAGAAAGATTCAATAAAAACAAAGAAAACACATATATATTCCAGTTCTTCGCAGCCCGTCATGCACGAATACCGTGGTCCAACAAAAGGGATTTCACACCATAACCAGATTACTTGTAGATTAAAACTATGAGAACTATATTGGCAACAACAAAGAACAGATAAATCCATACCAAAATTCAATTAGTGGATGGGTAGTGAATTCAATCCTAAAATTTTAATTCAAACGTTGCACGTTTGAAACCTAAAAAGAAAAGAGGGCAATAAATACCGCACCCTTTCAGCAGCATCTTGAACGGATGGGGGAGGCTCCTTGTCCTTCTTGACTCCAAAAACTCTCCGCATCTTGAACGGAACTAGTTAACCCGCTTGTGGCTCTGTTTCTACGGGATTTGCCCCTGCCCTAATCTCTGCCACTGGATTTGTTAAATCTGAATGGTTTTTAAACCACCAATGTTTCCACTTCTGGGTTGGATTGCTCTGCTGCCTCCGCTACCGTAGCTGCATCTACCTTCTACGCCTCTGCTCTTGATGGTTTACCAACGGATTCGCACTGTGGTTTCACCTTAATGGTAAACTGCCCCCGGTATAGCTGGCTATCAAACTACTATAAGGATCCCACTAGATAATATGCCTCCCCTGGCTTTGTATATATCGCCTTGCGATCAATTCAACCGAATTCACGCGATCTGAAATTTCGGTTTGTGAGGTGAAATCGGGGGATTGGAGGGTCCTCCTCTGAACTGGGGACATTAGAAGATATGGTGACCTTCCATATGGCACCCTGTACACCAAACCTGAAGTAATCTGCTCCGACCTCGTCCAAACACAACTTTGATTTATAAGAAGCGTGTTTGATAACGTTTTTGAATGACCACCCCACAATGACCAAACTAACTGATAGGGTAATTGACTTAGAATAGAGTTTTACCTAACCGCTGTGCGCCTGCTGCCCACTGCCTTAGAGTAAGGAATAACTTGAAATGCATTATCGCATATATTTGCCTTTAGACAATACAATTTAGAGTTCGGGACCCTATCTGGAAAATAGCCTTCAGACCCCCAAATACCAATCTTTTATTATGAAAATGCGCGAGTAAAGTGCGGGGCTGCTCGACTAAAAGGAGAGGGTTTTTGGATCGACCGGAAACACACAGTTATTGGGCAACCCACCTTCGGTGCCTGGCTTTGTATATATGGCCTTGCGATCAATTCAACCGAATTCACGCGATCTGAAATTTCGGTTCACAATCCCAAAGAGAGCCTTGAACCTGAAATTGGCAGATTGGGTTTTTCACAGATTCAAACAAAGAGATCGGAAAAATCTCCAGGATTGTTCAAATGCTGAGAAAAAGAGGCGAAATGTACTCCGTCTGATCTTTTCCAATTTTATGGTCTCGGGAGACTTCTGCCATACAATATCCATCCCCTTACGCAATCGATAGGTCAACTTCCCAGAACTATCTCAATGTAACTCAACCCAAACGACATTCATTATTAAAATACCCATTACGTTGTGGTGCTTCCAAAGGCCGATTCTCACGTTGTGGTGCTTCCAAAGGCCGATTCTCATGGCCCTTGAGTATATTTCTCTATGTAAAGTGAGTTATTTGTTAATTGATAGGAATATTTTTTAATCAACGGACTCCTTCCATGTTCTTCAAAGGTAATAGAGGCATTGGGCAAGGGTGCCCCTTATCACCCTATCTTTTCATTTGCAATTGAAGGACTTATTTGTTTGATATTGGATGCTAAGGGAAAAGGTATTTGTTTTTTTTGGAGGAAGGTGTATAGAACACTATTTATTACATATCTTCTTTATGTCAATGATATACTAGTTTTTGGTGACAAAAAGTTAGGGGGTTGGCAGCACCTGAAAGACATCATCGACATTTTTTGCGGGGCATCAGGCATGAAACTCACTTTGCATAAAACTAGTTTCTCTTTTTCTTGTCAAGACCAAAGACCAGTTGAATATAGACTCTATCTCTCACTTGTTTCATTAAAAATTGGAAGTCTTGGATTTGGGTATCAAATACTTAGGATTCTATTTGAAGCCTAATGCTTATAAAAAGGAGATTGGGCTTGGATCTTAAAAAAGATTAGTTGGAAGGTAAATAAGTGGACATCTCGTTGGTTGTCCGTTGGGGGCAGACTGCTCCTCAGATCTATTGTACTTCAAGGAAAACAGAGATCTTTTAAATTCCATCTGACTACCTGGGAGACTATTTCTAGACCCAAATGCCTTGGTGGTTGGGGTTTAAAAAAACTGTATTTGTATAATGTGGCTTTCTTTGCCAAAAGTTTATGGTGTAGTCTTACTGACAGTGGACTGTAGGGAAAAGTGATCGGGAGTAAGTATTTAAGAAATGTTTGGTTACCAATCTAGCTAAGAGACAAGTTTGGTTCTTCTCCTACGGCATCTAAGATTTAGAGAAGTGTTTCTCAAACCCTGCCATTCATTGCACGAGATCTCAGATGGATGATTGGGAGGGGCATACATGTTTACATTGGGATAGACCCCATTGTTGGCATGTCAGGGGATGCAACATTGTCTGCAGGTCTGGTTAGACACCTTCAAGATAGAAACCTCTTCATAATTAAGCAGGTGGCTAAGGAGATTGGACCATCAAATAATCGGTGGCTCTCTGCGCAGGAGTTACACTTATCTGGTGGTTGGGCGTTAGAATGGGAGAATTATATTACAAATCTTACGATGGTTGGCATCAATCTATTGGACAACAGTGACCATATTGTTTGGTGTAGGAACGAAAAGGTGGGAGATGTCATTGCATCATTGGCTTATGAAGTTCTTGCTAAACTACATGCACCTCAGACTCTTCCCTGGTGGCGAAACTGGATATGGAATGGTAAGCTACTAGAAAAAATACAATGCTTCAGTTGGCTAGCATTGAATAAAAAGATTTTAACTTGGGATATGTTATAGACGAGGGGTTTTTTTTGGACCTGGAAGATGTTGCCTTTGTCATACTAATGTAGAAACAGTGGATCATTTCTTTGGGGACAGCTTATTTTTCATCGGTGTATGGAAAATGCTCATGGACGCTCTGCATTTATCTTTCAGTTGGGAGCCAACTGAACTCATGGACAATATCCATAGATGGAAGGTCTATTTCCCATCTCTCATGGACACCCCATTGGCCACTATTTGGGAGATTTTCCATGCCCGTAATATGACAATTTTTCAAGACTATTTTTTAAAGTCAAATTTCCTCTGTTTAAATATTCTGACGAAACTCAAGGATTTTGGAAGTGGATCCACACCTTCCACTATCAGATTGACCTAGCCTCCTTTATGTGACAGGTTTCTTTGATGGAGCAAAGCAGAAAGGTTATTGTGGAGCTGGGATGGTAATTAAACTAAAAAATAACCATTATTTTAATCTAAGGATGGTTGTGGGTTATGGGTCTAATACTAAGGCTGAGTTGGTGGCCTTGTGGGGTCTACTTTGGTTTTCTCTCCTTAAACAGCTAAGGATTGGACTTGTCTTGGGGTACTCCAAAGTCATTGTGGACTGGGTAAACAAGAAACACTAGATACACTCATTGAATCTCTCACACTAGTTGATTAAGGCCAGAAACATTATTGCACACTTTTCCGAAATAGCTTTCAACCACATTTACAAAGATTATAATATTGAAGCCTATGTTTTGTTTAAGAAGGCCATCCATGATCAACCTACTTGCCTCTTTTATGAGGAATTACTCAATGGGAATCTATTGGTATCGGATATGATAACAGTCTAAATTCATACTAAAATTGGAATTCTGATGGCGAATACTTGGACTAGCAGGTGATTAGTTATGATATATACGAGTTGGAACTCATATACTAGCTTCTGGTTGCTCAAAATTTCCTTTTTCTTGTATGGATGGAAAATTATGGCCCATTTTTGCTCTTATCTTGTTACGACGAAAAGGATCTAAGGTCAATTATGAATGTATAGGGTACCAAGATTTTTTATGACATCCTGTTAGAGAAACTCACTCTATAGTTTTTATGTAACTCTGTAACAATTTTTTAATACAAAGAGTATTAAGGTCAAGTGTTGCTATTTTGAGTTTAGGTGCGTTAGGTGGAGTTTTTAATAAGGTTACCGAGCCTTAATTTAGAATGCGTGCCTTGTATCCATTGAATGGTATGGCCTTCTAAGTTTCGTACACTTAGACTAAAGTAAATATGTGGATATTGAACATTTAAATTAGTATAGAGCCATCTAACTTTGGTTCTACAAAGCATTGAGAGGGATCAAATCTAAGTTCTACACACTTAGACTAAAGCATATATGTGGACATTTGAACATTTAAACTAGTATAGACCATCTAACTCTGGTTCTACAAAGCATCGAGAGGGACCAAATCTGCAAACCTTCACCACTAAATTAGAGCACACATCCCTCTTACTGCTATTTTTTTATTTAATTTTTTTTGACAAAAATGGTTATGTTATAAATTATAAAATCAACAATGAAACCATTGAAAAATATACAATATCTGGTTTATGCAAACCATAACAGCAACTGCTTGCATATTCCACTTTGATCTTGCTCGATTAACTTCCTAGTTATAACAGAACCATGCCTTTTAAGGAGGTAAAACTAAACATAAATGCAGATTTACAGAAAGTTCATTTCTGCCTAATACCATTGATTTATTAACAGCTTGATCCACCATATCATTTAGCTCACGAAGAATATGAAAAAAATCAATCCGTCGAAAGGTCTTAGAGATGAAGCTAATTCTTTTGAGCAGCCTAACCAACCTTAAATTTCGACACTGACTTGCCCCATTCATTGCTTGGATTATTAAACGAGAATCTCCAAAAACTATGGCTTCATCAACTCCTTTATCTTTCAGCCGCTTGAGTCCTTGCCAAAGCCCATAAGCTTCGGCCATATTGTTGGAATTATCCCCTATATTTTAGTAGTATTCAATTTCTATTTTCCCTTCAGGCTAAATGATGACTCCCCCCCCTCCCGCCTTCCCTGGATTCCCCTTTGAAGCTCCATTAAAAAGCAATTTAAAGATTTTCCTCTCTTTCAACCAATTCTCAAATTGAGATTTATCAAATCTTATTTCCCAGTTTTCCAAGTGTTTCTTGGCCAAATCTATAACGGCAAAGAAATTTGAATTTTGCATCCAATTCATTTCGTTATAAGTCAAGTTGGCTTTGTTTATAGGGACCACTATGGCGTTTAGTATTTCTCTCATTAGAGCTTGAGCCTTGATTACTATCTTCCATGTGGGTTGAGCCTTATCCTGGAAAATTCTGAGGTTGCGTTCAATCCAAATGCACCAGTGGATGAGTTTTGGTAACTTCAGCCAACATTCTTTAAATCCTTTTTTTAATCCAAGTCTCCATTTTACGCCTTCTCCCAATTGATAAAACATTGTTGGATGTTGCTTGGCAATTGAATCGCGTCCAACCATGGTCTTGTCATCTGATTCCATACATTTCTAGCATAGGAGCATTCAAGGAACAAATGTTGGATGGTTTCGATGTCCTTAGAGGACATTAGGCACCGAAAAGGTCCCTTAAATCCTCTCCTCTCTAAATTGTCATCGGTGAGAATCCTCCCGTGCACCAGTGTCCAGGACAACAGATCGATCTTCGGCAATGTTTTAATTTCACACAGTCTTTTCTAGATCGTCGGGTTACTTGGAACAGTTGGGAACGCTGAGAACACCTTATATCCATCTATTGATGTGTATGAGGCGGAGTTGCATCCCTGGCCACGACAATCTCTCCTTCCCTTGGCCACCGACGCTAAGCCTAAAAGGTGATCAAGAAGTTGAATTTTTTCTCCTCTGATTTATGCTGGACACTCCAGCAAGAACTATCCAATCCAGTGGTGAGGAGGATTGACGTCCCAATGTGATATATCCCACAGTGTGCTAACTCCCTGCCTGTCCATCCAACTTTTGAATCCTGGGAATGAGGGAGGTGGCTTCCTAAGAATTGTGTCCTTCCATAAATTTATTTGTTTACCATTGCCAGGAATCCAATGGAGCTCTTCTTTGAACCTGGGCAATGCCATCTTGCAGAGGGAAAAGATGCGAGAGCCTTGCTTGTTCTCTAGTTCAATGTCAAGAAACCGGAGTGTCGTGCTTGAGAAGTATTTGTGCTTAATCACCTTATTGCTCCAGGAGGGATTTGTATCTATTATATTCCAAAGCAGTTTGGCTCCCATTGCTAAATTTTGGCTCTTCATATCTCTAATATGCATTCCTCCTTCCATCCGAGACATTTTAATTTTCTTCCAACTGATAAGAGTAAATTTTTTCCTTCCACATTTTTTTCCTCCTTGCCAGAGGAAGGATCTCAACATGATTTCTATTGTTGCAAGTGTTTTGGAAGAAGCCAACAGTATAGAACACTAGTAAAGAGGATAATTGTTCAGAACTGCTTTAATCATTACCAGTTTCCCTGCCAGATTTAACCAAGCTGCTCCCCATTCTAGAATTTGTTTATTTTATTTTTTCTATTAATGGATTCCAATCAAAGATTTTGGGTTTAGATTTGAAGATTGGGACCCCCAGGTACTTAAATGAATCCCAGCTAGTCACTCCTTCAATTCCTAGGATACGGGAGATTCTCGACATCTCCCTTGGATTAATATTCCATCTATAAATTGAGCTCTTCCTTAGATTAAGCTTACTTCCTGAAGCTTGGAAATAACGATCCATTTCATTCTTAAATCTTCTTGCTATGATTAGGCCGGCGCCTTCGAGAAGGATTGTATCATCAACAAACTATGCATGGTTGATGTCTTTCGTTCCCCGAGCCATCCTAATGTCAGATAGCTCTTGATCCCTCCTAGCTTGCTCAAGTTGAAGACTAAGTATCGAGGCTTGAATTGCATAGAGCAGTGGTGAAAGCGAGCATCCTTGCCTCAGTCCTCGCGAGCTTGAAAGAAGGTTGTTGCCCTTCCATTAATAGGAGGGGCAATCCAAGGTTTACTGATGCAAGCTTTGACCCAATTTATGAAGCCTAGGTCAAATCCAACTCTTAGCATTACTTGGTAGAGAAAGGAATGGCAGAATCTGTCAAAAGCGTTGGATAAGTCTATTTTCACCACCATACCTTTTTCACCATTATTCAAGATGGAGTGGAATGCCTCTTGAACTAAAATGATATTGTCCCAAATTCTCCCACCTTTAATGAAGCCTCCTTGGTTCTCAGGAATGATATATGGCAAGATATTTTTTAGTCTTCTGGCCATAATTTTTTGTGATTATCTTATATCCAATATTGCATAAAGAAATGCGGCAGAACCTGTTAAAAGAAGTGGCATCCTTCTCTTAAGGGATAAGTGCTAGAAATGGCGAGTTTGTGCTACCACCAATTTTTTCACACCTCTGAGATTTTATCACCATTTTAAATAAATCTTTTTGTACAATTTCCCATCACACGTTTATGAAATTTGCATTGAACCCATCTGGGCCTAGTGCCTTGTCATCCACTGCCTCTTTTATTTCCTCCATCATGACCCTTTGAGTCAATCTTTCGTTGTCCTTTCTTTTGACAATACGTGGGACTAACTCCATAATATTGTTTTCTAAATTGGAGATTGGCTCTGTTGTATAAATATTGTTGAAGTGACGGGTTGCTTCCGCTTTGATTTTCCCAAAGTATTGGATAACTTGATTTTGGACATGAATCTCATCCACAGTTTTAAAATTCTTTCTTACCTCTGCCCGTTTGTGAAAGAATCCAGTGTTCTGGTCTGCATCTTTGAGTCAGCGACACCTAGCTTTCTCTCTCCACATTTCTGCCTCTTGTCTATAGGCAGCATGTAGTTCATTCTGCAGTTTTAATTCCTTTTTTAGATCCTCCTCAGAGATCTGATTGGTTTCCATTGCGATATGGTGGGACTCTAGTGGTAGCATTGCTTTAACTTCTTCTTTTTTATTTGTAGTTTCAATCGATTTTGACCAAGACTTGAGCGACTTCTTTACTCTTCTTAATTTTTCTTCCTAGACAAAAAATGTAGAGCCCGTGACCGGAGCTGACCATGTATCTAGAACTATTCCCAATAAATCCTTGTGGGCGACCCACAACGGGCTGAATCTGAAGGGAATTGGACCAAGGTTCAGGTCATTCCTCATCTCGAGCATTATCGTCTTGTGATCTGATCCCCCAAATGGCAATATTTTGGAAGAAGGGTTCAGCCCCATAAGGAGATAAGTGTCTTGGGCCAAAAATCTATCCATCCTGGCGGCTATATGCCTTGGCCCAAGTCTCTTATTATTCCAGGTGTATTTTCCTTTAAAGGGAATGACATCTGATAGATCCCAGACCATTATGATCTCATCAACTTGCTCCCTTATAGGATCTCTGACCAATGTCCTTCCTCTTTTTCCAGCTTGGCTTAAAATGATATTTAGATCTCCGGCTAGAATGATGTTTCCCAACAGATTGCTTCTTTCATCTCGGAGAATATTCCAACAAACTTTTTTCTTCAGCATATGAGGCAGGAGCATAGATATTAAAGAGTCTTACTGGATTTTAGCTTCTTTCTGCAACAACGTAGTGAGAATCCAATGAAAGCTATGCTTGATTTCCACTCCTTCGAATTTTTTATCATCCCATAGCGATCCAATTCCTCCAAAGGCTCCCCTTGAACTGATTGCAGTCCCTCCCTCCTCCTTTCTTCTAGAATTTTGCACTAACCTAGAGAAATGCATCTTTCTCCATCTTGGTCTCGTGGATTAGTAAGATGTCTGGATGGGCTAATAAAATTAAATATTTCATAGCTTCTTCCTTAACTTTACTACCTAGACCTCTGCAGTTCTAGGAGAGGACCTTCATTACTTGCTTTTGGTAGATGAGGGCATCCCTTTCTGGAATTGCCCTTGTTGACGAGTGTTTATGGTATTTCGAAGTAGCTCTTCCAATGTTAACTGGGAGCCTTGCAGTTTGTCCTTGTATGTGGCTTGCTCCCTCACTTCTTTGGTCGATTTCCTTCCTATTGCCTTTTTCTTGCTTGGCGTAGTCATCTTGATTTCCCCTTCCTCCTCTTCCTCTTCCTCAGTGTCAGATTCCTCCTCTGATTTTTCTTGATTTCCTCCTTCTTTTACCACCTCTGCTCCTAAATCTAACTAGATCAAAGAGGCAAAATATTCCTTGGACTGGTCTAATATAGCAACTTATTTTTCTTGATCCTCATCTTCTCCATTATTGGATTTCTCTTTCGTAACATTAGTTCCATCCCTAGTTTCATCGACCTTTTGTATTTCCTGACTTCCTTCCATAGAGGTTTTCCTTGGTGCTTTTTTTTCCACTTCTTTCCTTTGCACTTCTCTGCTTTTTTATTTTGTCTTGGTCCTCTTTACTGTTTTCGATCCTTCCTCCTTGTCTTGTTGGACCTCTTGCTTTTGTGGGAAATTACGGTAGAATTTCCTGTATTCATGGCACCCTCTGCACTTGAATGACAGTTGCTCATAGTCTAGTTTTTTATAGTGATACCAGTTTTCAACTGTGAGTTTTATTGCCTCCAATAATCCAGCTTCTAAGTCCACCTCTACACAGATGCGAGCACATGCATATTGGTCTTTTGGGCTTGCCATGTCGATATACTTTCCCAGGATGTTTCCATTTGCTGGGAGCGATTTAGGGTTCTAGCAATGCATAGGTAGGTTTGGAAGCCTAACCCACACTGGAACGACTTTGGGGGTATCTACCTCAGGATCAAAGTCCGACATCTAGTCGTTCAGGTAAAGGCCTTACGGCCCCATAAAGTAGGGTCCATTTCGGAAGATTAGGTCCTTGTCATCCTTAGATTCAAAGTCAAATTAGAATTAGCCTTGGCCCACTCAGTAGGATGCAATGTTTTTCGAAATCAATGGTCTCCAGTTCCTCTGAACCCAGTTCTCGATGGTTTTGGGTGATGGCAAGAGTCCATTGAATTTCCCTATCAACGCTCGATCTGCCAGCGAGAGAGCCACACGAATAATGTCCTATGATGGTAGAGAAACTATTGGTACATCCTCGGTCTGCTTGACGAATTTCAGAGGGGCTCCCTTAGCAGCCCTCTTGCTTTGAGTAGTGACTAGTTTCTCGAAAACTTTCGATAATGGGGTAGGGTGCGGATCTCCACCCACCTCAACCACCATTGGAACCACACTCACTTATTAACCCTAGGCCAAGACCCCAATGCTAGCTTCGAATCCAGATCTCCAAACCTTCACCCAAACCCACCTGCAGCAAACATGACCCCCGCACGTGAAGAAGCATGCAAAGGGATGGCGCAACTCAAAGAGCTCAGTGAACCAACACCTCTCGATCCGATCTCAGCCTGTGCAGTAGAAGGACAGCCAGCGACAGACATGGCCTATGAGGGAGCCTTCACGGATTCAGTCTCAGGCAATCGTTGATCCCAAGGCAGTGCTCTCCGGAAGTTGAAAACACCACAAGAATTAGAGCATGCAGATTGTGATCAGAGCATGCAGATCAGAGCTCAATGGCAGAGCGAAGGCTAGATCGATTGTGGACAGGGCATGCAAACATCGTTGTTCATATTTTTTTTGTTTTAAGATGAGTCCCCTCTTACTTCTATGTTATTGATGCTTGCATTCTTATTTTTATTTTTATTTTTTAATTTTAAATTTTTGTTTTTATGGGACATATATACACTTTCCTCTCACCACTATGTTACAACACACTAATTCATGCATTATTTTTTTCTTTTTTGTTTATGGGACAATCGAACACTTCCCTCTCACCATTATGTTCCAACACATTAATGCATGCATTCTTCTTTTTTTATGTCTTTTTAATGGGATAAACATACTTCTCCCCTACCCGAGCTGTAGAAATGCGTCTTCTCAACGTGATAAAATTTAAATAAAAAAGTTAAATTTCATGCACACTGTTGTGAAGGTTGAATATTTAAATGTACATACCCTATATCTCATGAGTAAAACATATAATTTTTAAAAATTACATATTCTTAGTCATTGAACCTCTTTATATAATAATACAATTAAAAATGTTGAGGAACCTCTTAAAAACTAGCATAGATCCATTTTAAACCTAGATCTATCAAGCACCAAGAGGGATCCAATTTCTTGAGGTGTACATTTTTTTACCATTTGGATCCCTCTCGATACTTGATAGATACGTGTTTAAATTAGATCTATGCTAGTTTTTTTTAAGCCGATATGTAATTTATATTTTTCATTTTTTTTTTAATATTTTTATTTATGTCAGCTAACATAACGTGACTAACGTGAGAATATCTCCCCCATACTGAGTTGGAGATCACCTCGCTTCTCTCGGTGCAATTAATTATAAGGATAAAATATCTTACTAGCTTAAATCTATCAAAGAATCTCAAACTATGTTAAAAATGCTAGCTATATCAAACTTATAAAGGTATCAAATATTTTGAGATGGAAACATTTTGAGAATGTAAAGAATTGAGTGGTACCAAATTCTTTGAGGTGCAAATATTTTTAAGAGTGTAGAGAATTGAGTATTTACATGCTATTTTCTTTTTTACCTTGATTTATATTTTTATTATTATCGTATTATTTTGTGACACATTTTGTACAATGATATGCATTGTAAAATACACATCTCAACAAAGGTAACAAGTGTAGGGGGGTCATCTTAGATCCCGAAGGAAATCAAGAAACATGTTTCGTTTTGGGACTTGGGAGAGCGACAAATATTGAAGCAAAGGTCTTGGCATTTTATTAAGCATTGATGTTGATCAAGGTTATAGGAGTAAACCATGTCATAATGATAGGAGATTCCATCAATGTCATTAGACACTTACACTTCCAATGATCTCCAAAAATATGTCATCTAGCAAGGATAATTCACCAATCTCAAGTTTTAGTTGAGGAGTTTGAGGAAATTCAATTCTTTCAAGTGCTATGAATAAACATCTAGCTAGTTGATGCTAAAGCGAAGGAGTTGGACTAAGGGAAGGAATCTGCATAATTAATGTTTTCTTTATTGTTGGGAGGTAGGGGGGGGTTGCATGGTTTTACTCCCCTTCCTATGTCAACTTTGTTATTTTGAAGTTTATTTCATGGCATGACTCAAATTCCAAAAGTGTCACCTAATGCATGGTGGGACAAGAATGGAGTTAAAAAAAACCCACATGCTTGTGTCCTTCCACATTCAATGGGGAGGCTTAATCAATTCAAGATCGGTTGGGAGTTAGCATGTCATTTTCGTAGCCCTCTCCAAGAAATTGAATTAGATCTCTCAAGGTTAGGGCCTTTAGTTCCTTTTGGCAATGGCATTTTCTGCTATGGAATTAAAGGTCCGCGGATGGAAAATAATGAGTTGGGATTGTGCAAAGTGTGTATCATTTCATCCTTGGAAAAATCGAAGTCTGGTGAGCGCACCCTCTCTCTTTTATGGGAGGTGGGTGTTTTATTATTGTTATTTTTACTCTTGAATTCTCAATTGAGTCACCCTCAACCTTTTTGTTAGGAGCATTAGGGGATTATCTTCTAATGGGAACAAGTTTGCATTAAATGTGCTAAGGAAAGTGAGTCTAGACAATAAATTTTTGTAGTTTGAAAGAAAATCAAGAATGGAAGGGTGTCAAGGTCACCTTAGCCATTATGTTTAGTGTGATCTAATAGAGACTAAAAGAGCCATTAGGAGCTATGGTGTCAAGTGATTGAGGTGCAAGTTGAATTTTCTCTATCTAAACAAATGGTCTATATGGCAAGATGAATGGGAGTTCATGGTCTTAACAGAAGCTCAAGCTCAATATGTCATGCAATAGAAATTATTGCTCAAATGTGTGTAATCGGAGATAAGGAGAAGGAATCACTATGTTCATGGAAACTCATAAGCATAAATATGAATGTTTGGAAACCACATTGGATATTCTTTGATCCTTGGTCTCCAAAATTGTTGAGTTAATTCATTTCTCATTAAAGTCTATAATATAAACCTTTGGACATATCCAAAAATTTTGGTAGGCTCATTTCATCTTAATCTAGCTAAAAGAGGATACAAGTGTGGTTCAATGTCCCTATCTTCTAGTTCAAAATTTTGCCTCTGGAGTGGTTGTCAAAATAAGACTAATTGATATGGTTAAGCATTCCATTGCTTTAGGGGTGAAATCTTAGGTTGGTGTCAAGGAGGAATCCCCAAGTGAGCTAGTTTTTATGTAATAGCCAATTTTAATTATGTTGTGTAGGGGTTTCTTTTGCTAACTCAGTATATCCAGCAAAATATATGCTACATTAATGGTTGTCGGCATAGGGCAAGAAGATCAAAAACAATTTTTAAGACGTCTTTTTGGATTTTTAGAACACTTTGAGCTATC